>BSSO01003760.1:0-15800 GCA_030267885.1 Mesembryanthemum crystallinum
TAGTTCAACTTTACAATGAAACATGTAAATGAATATTATTATACTTAATACTAGAAGTCAATTTCCCAATATATGCTAGTTAGGTTGTATAAAAGGAAGAAAAAATACAACCAGGTACCCGGTCTTGGAACCGGTTCCAACCAATTCCAAGACCAATTCCCAGATCTTTGGACCCGGTACCAACCAGTTCCAAGACCAGTTCCCAAGATCCATGACCGCCAAGACCAGTTACAAGTATTTTGACCGGGTACCCGATTGTGCTCACCCCTATTTATATAAACATAGCCCCTATTATAGTTCTAATAGGTCTCTAACTACGAAAACCCTTCCCCAACCTAATTATCTAGAATCCTAATCATAGCAAAATTAGGAAACTTCCTAAGCTTACAAGATATTATTTCCCAAATACACTAGTAAATAGGAATAATAATCAAATTAGGAAACTAAATAATATAGCAAAATAGGAAATTAAGTCTTGAAGCAATCTGCCGCAAACAAGCTTCATGGGCTCGCTGTAGGGGCCACCCACTGCACGACCTGTGCGCAAGCTCCTAGGCTTTACTGCCCAAGCGCCCACCCGGGTGAGGCGGTCTGGACGAGTCTTCGACTCTTGACCCACTCCGACTCCTTTGCTTCGTAGTTTAGTCTTGGCTCGTCATATTAGATTCCTGCTTACACGACTCCTCTACTAGTTAAACCAATGACCTTGGGGCTTTCACCTTTATGACCCGATATCCTCGAACCCACGACATGTTTAAGCTTGAATCCTAACAATCACAACAACCTTGAGTGGGCCTTTTGCCCTTAGTTGGGTCACATCGACCTTAAGAGGTGCTTTCGCCCTTAGTTGGGTAAAGAATGACCTTGAGTGGGGTTTTCGCCCATAGTTGGATTAAGAACGACCTTGAGTGGGGCTTTCGCCATTAGTTGGTTCACAACGATCATGAGTGTGACTTTTGCCCTTAGCTGGGTCAACTGGTCCAATGGACCTTGAGTAGGGCTTTCACTAGGGGTGTTCAAAAATACCCGAATCCGAAAACCCGATACGAAAAATCCGAAACCCGATCCAAAATTATCCGAAAAAATGAATATCCGAATTATCTGAAAATATTTACATTCGGATATCCGAAATATCCGAAAATATCCGAAATATTTTGATCGGATATTCGAAATATCCGAAAATATACGAAATATTTTGATCGGATATCCGAAATATCCGAAAAAATCCAAAAAATAAAAAATAAAATATTTTTTTCGGATATCGGATATTCGAAAATATCCGAATATCTGAACCCGAAATTTCGGGTTCGGATTCGGATAGTGATTTGGATATACGCAAATGAACACCCCTAGCTTTCGCCATTAGTTGGGTCAAAAACGACCTTGAGTGGGGCTTTCGCTCCTAGTTTGGTCATACTCACCTTGAGTGGGGCTTCCACCCTTAATTGGGTCACAATGACCTTGAGTAGGGCTTTCAACCTTGGGTTATAATGATGTTGAGTGTCCAAGTTGTAATGTTTAAACCAAGAATTATTGGGAAGGGGGACAATTCAATTGCAAGAAACCATAGTAGGGCTTACCCCAGATAAGTGCACTCAATTTAGTATAGTTTTTGTCACATAATTCATCGTTCCAATGGATTTTTGATAATATTTGATAAGGATGACTACGCTTGGTTATTTGTGTGATTCTGTGTGTTTATAGGAATGTTTTGAAGCCCAAACGATGGTAAAAAATGGAAGCAAAAGGAGTTAAAACTTGAAACGAAAAGAATTTGGACGGCGTGGGCATGCCATCTCAAGGCAAAATACTGGCATGGGCATGCAAGGGAGGCAGATTTCGCCTATTTTATGAGTTAAAAGGCGGCACGGCCATGCCACTTCCAATGCATAATTTGGCACGCCCATGTCACCTGTGTGGGATGTGTTTTGAGAGCATGGCTCTTAGTCTTCCCTTCACTTTTTCCCTTTATGTTGGAGACGTTTAGAGACACATTTCCAACACTTTACATTCTAGCACTTTATATTCTAGTTCTAGGGTAGAAGATACATAATACCTTGGGCATTTTCATCGGATCGTTGGAGATTCTTACTCTTTCGCACTCAATTGTTAATCAAGACTAAGTTTTCTTCTTCCTCTCTTCTCTCTTTCTCTACTATCTTTAGTTAAATGTTGATTTTTATTTCAATGTAGTTGTTGCTTACTTATTTGATCATGGTAGCGTAAATTCCTTATCTGGGGTAAGCCCTACTATGGTTTCTTGCAATTGAATTGTCCCCCTTCCCAATGATTCTTGGTTTAAATATTAGGTTTTGCTCTTAATTGGTTATAATTTGATAACTACTTGAAAGAGTAGTTATTCATCTACTTGAATTGAGTTGCAACGAAAGCTAGATTCTATTCTATAGTTCAAGGGTAATGATTGCTTTATTCTCATAAAAATAAGGGGTAGTGCAATTAGGCAATCGACTTCCCGTACTTAATGCGTTCTAATATTGTTCAAGACATGAAAATAGGTCTTGAGTGGTATTAGGACATATCAATAACATTGAAAGAGGGATTGGTTTCGTTATTTAAGTCGCCCACTTAATATTGAATCAAGAGTCATTGGAGGGATAATTTCTCGTAAGAGGTGGCATATTAGTGGTGTAGTTCAATCCCAGATTCTCTATCCTGATTAATTCTTGTTTAGTTTATAATCTCCATTAGACAATTGCTAGTACAAATAACCCTTTTTGATCAACTTAGATAACATACACTAGTTAACACTAGTAATTGATACCGCTTCCTTGAGTTCGACCCGTTTGTGCAACGGTATCGTGCGCTTGCGGTTATAAAACTCCTAACAAATGACATTGAGTTGGGCTTTTGCCGTTCACGTGGTCCTAAGCGGCTTTTTCGGGCACTAGCAGTCTCGTTCAGTGTAGGTGTAGCGGCGTCATTTAGACGCAGCAGCCGCATTTCTTTTTGGGAACCTGTGTCTCTCCAACTGAGATTTTTTTTTTTTTTTTTCTGTCTCTTTGAATCAATTGCCTTTTGTGGATCAAAGAAGGATTGCCCTAAAATATGGGTCAAACTTTCATACTTACAAATTTGTGGTGTTCAATGGGTTTGGGTATTCGATCCCCATTGGCAGCTGTAGACACCAAAATTGTGTCAATCAGTATCTCCCGAAAAGATAAAAGATATCAATATATCTTTTCTTAATAAAAGATAAAGATTACGGAGGAGTCCCAGCAAATCTCAACAACTGCTTCTTCTCCTATAAATAGGGAGATAATCCCTAGGTTAAAGCAGAGCGGCGGAACAAGCCAAAAAGCCCCGTCACTTCTCCACCACAAATTATGAGAGCGACAGATCAAGCCAACAAGCCAAAGGCCGGTCCTGTCACCTCAATAAGACCGTCGTTCTACCGGATTCAAGAACAAACTTTCAAACCCTTGAGATTTGGAATCAAGAGATTTTCAAAAGTTGTAACACACAAATTATCAATAAAATCCTTATTGCATATTTTCTTGTGTTTTCTTTACAGGTTCGAAAAAAATATGGTTTACAGCAGCGTTAATTATTTCAAGGGATTGTATTGAGGGTGCCAAGCAAGGTGATTTAATTTCTTGGTAGTTGTCGGTTGCCACCACCCTTCACAATGAACTCCATTCGGGTGGGTGCTCAAAGTGGAGCCTCTAATGTTAAGTTAGATTTCATAGTATAAGTGAGGTGGGTGAGGTAGAGGAGATAGAGAGAGCGTACTACTTTGCCCAACACAGGGTATTTATAGAGGTGTGGCAGTGGTGTAGGGTTTTTTCTAATAGGTTTTGCTTATTTGGGTATGTAGGTGGTTGGACTAGTATTTTTTGGTATAGAATTGTATTGATCTCAATTGAACTGAATCGGCAATGAATAAATAGTAAAACGTGAGACAAAAAAAATAAATAAATAAATAAATAAAAAGTTGTAGAACTGAACTGAGTTAAAATAGAATGAACTGCATACCAATAGGATAAGATGAAATGAATACTTCCTAAAATAAATTAGCTCAAAGTGTAAAAAAGAAATTAAGTACAAACATAAGGATTTTTGGCAAAAATAACTACTTTAAGATGTAAAATTGTCCAAGAACTTAAATCAAACAAGTGATGACGCAATGGCTTAGGTGTTTGGATGTCAACCACTTGACACATGGAGATCAAATAAAACAATCCTCAGATACACCACCCCACAAAATAATGATACTTGTAATATTTTAAGCCTTAAAAGCCACCCTTAAAGTTCCTACTTCTTAGTGGACCATTTTAGTCCATCCTCTCTCACCTCACTTTTAGAGAGAGAAAGAGAGAGAAATCTGAAGAAGCCAAACATGGTGTTAGAGTTTGCAGCAATTGGGGTAGCAAGTTTAGTGATATTTCTTTCATGGGGAGGGTGGAAACTATTGAATTGGGTGTGGTTTCAACCAAGGAAGCTTGAGAGATGTCTTAGACAACAAGGCCTCAAAGGGAATTCATATAGAGTCCTGTTTGGTGACATCAAAGACAGTTCAAGAATGCGTAAAGAAGCAAGAGAGAAACCCATTCCTTTCACTAATGATTACTACTCTCGTATCCTCCCTTTTCAACATCAAATTGTCAACAAATATGGTATGTAACTATGGTATTTGTTTATGGATTATACTGCCTGTGTTGGGATTTAATAATTGTTATATTGAATGTTTGGATTTAATTGCTATATTTAATGTTTGGATTTAATTGTTATATTTAATGTTTGAGTAGCACGGTTGTACAAGGGTTTCATGAAGGGATAATTTTTACTCCACGTCCATGAATAAACTTTTCAGTTTTCTCATTTGTACGTTCATAAATAAACTTTCCAGTCTTGTTTTTTTTGCCAATAGTTATCACAAATGTTATAAAAGGAACCCTCCTTAATTATATTTACCTTTAAAATTTTATTCCCTCATCTTTCATTCTATACTAATGGATGGAGCATAATTTTGTCTAATCTTTATACGTGTATAAAGCAACTGGAAAGATTATTTAAAGACGAGAGAGTAGTATGTTTAAGATGATTTTTTTCCTACTTATGGGTGTTTCTTTACAACATTGGTACATTTCTAAATTACCCCTAAATTGTAAAAAAAAAAATGCACCCATAAATCGGTAGAAATTATCCCTAATTGCTACAAATTATCCATAGACTACATCGCCTACCAGGCTAACAGTCGGATAGATGCACCCAAAGAATTTGCCTCAATGTTTCGACATGGGCAATGATCAATTAAAATTTTTTGAAATAAAATGAGTAATAAATTGCATTTGTATAAAATACTTAGAGGGCTTGGTCCTACGTAACTCAACGAAACTCGAACAGGTTGGAGTACTCATTAGTCATCTGCAATTTTTTATATTTAGTGCGTTTTGGTCAGTAGCTAATACTTTGCTTCGTCTTTGATAGTTTGATTTACTTATGCACGTGTTTCACTGGTTTGTTTATTGGCAATAGCCATTTTCTATATAAGCAATATTGTATTGATGAAAAAGAAAGAGAAAGAAAAAGAAAGAGATGGGTAACTGACTGACTGAACGAACGAACTGAACCGTAGCGTCTTAAGGGCTGTTTGGTTAACGGAGAAATCACCGGCTAAGATGATCGCCGGTAAAGGCGATGATCACGGAGAGGGGCAAACAGCCCTCAGGGAACTCCCATGGCCTCTCCGAGCCTCATTCTTAAACTAATGATATAAGCAATATTGTATTGAACGCAAGCAATGCGTGTATTTAAAATAAAATAAAAAAAAAAAAAAAGTTGTCTAAAACTAAATAGTAACAATGTGGCAAAATTTATAGAAAAATATTCTATGTAGCATTCATCCTATTTTATGATTTTCATCTTCATTAACATTGATGACTTTAACAATTATGTGAATTATAAATGTAGGGAAAAACTGTTTCACTTGGTTGGGGCCTATACCGGCGATCAATATAACAGAACCTGCGTTGATAAGAGATGTTATGACTAGGATGAACGATTTTCAAAAGCCGAGATTGAATCCGCTTATAAGACTACTTGCCCCTGGCCTTGCAAGTTATGAAGGTGAGAAATGGGCGACTCATAGGAAGCTCATCAATCCCGCTTTTCATTTGGAGAAATTAAAGGTATATTGGTTGCTTTATATATCAGTTTACTACATCAAGAAAGAAAGAAAGAAATGTTACTAACAAGCTACATTTTCTAGTCTTTTCAACTCATATTATTTGCATAAGTTTCAGTTCAATTCTGATCAATTCAGTCGAAATAAGCTGAAAAGAGCATACCCACAGTTATGATCTTCTCCAAGATCTTTAGATTTTTGAAATCATCTTTATCTTAAAGTAGATTTCATAATATTTGCAGCTTATGCTTCCAGCATTGTACACCAGCAGTATTGAGACGATCAACAAATGGGAGAAGTTAGTACCAGAAACAGGTTCGTCTGAGGTAGATGTGTGGCCTTATCTAACAAGCCTCTCTGCAGATGCCATCTCCCGAGCTGCATTTGGCAGTAGCTATGAAGAGGGAAGAAGGATATTTCAACTCCTCAAAGAACAAACAGAGCTAACTATACGTCTGTTTCAAACAGTTTATCCTCCTGGATGGAGGTAAGTAACATTATATAGCATTAGATCAACTTTATACTGAAGTGTCCTTTGGTTCATGTCGAGATGAAGTGGATGTTGTTGCAAATAAAGTACACTTGTAAATTATTTTACTTGATGAATATTCTCATAGTTGTTTGTGTAACAAAAAAGGAATTCGAAATTTTGAGAGAAGTTTTTCCTTAACTCCCACGTACATTTTGTTGGAAGTAGAATGTCCTAAAAAGTCTAATTGTTTTGATATTTTGCCTACTTTAGTCCAAAAAACAATATATCCAACTCCTAATAACACAAGATAGGTTGATAAATGCATTAATGCTCCATCTTCAGATATGTGCCGACGAAGAACAATAGAAGGATGAAGGAAATTGATGCCCAAATACAAACTTCACTGAAGGGAATAATTAACAAGAGGAAGAAGGCAATGGAGGCAGGTGAAGCTGCTAAGGATGATTTACTAGGGATACTAATGGAGTCCAATTTCAAGGAAAATCTAAATCATGGTAGTAACAAGCAACACCAAGGGATGAGTTTCCAGGATATGATTGATGAATGTAAGTTGTTCTACTTTGCCGGCCAAGAAACCACTTCAACGCTGCTTGTTTGGACGATGATATTGTTAGGAAGGCACAAGGATTGGCAAACACGAGCTAGAGAAGAAGTACTAGGAATATTTGGGAAGAATCAACCAGACTTTGATAGGTTAAACCATCTAAAGATAGTAAGTGTTTATAACTTCATCTATTCCCGATTTATTTCTTCATCATCAGTGGTAAAGTTGCATATATCTTAGACTATTGAAGTTGCATATAACTTCATCTAAAGATAGTAATTGTATTATGAGTAAGCATGAACGCATCATTATCTTGCATCATATACAATTTCAACCCAACTCTTTTTACACTAAACAAGTGTTAAAGCTATTTACTAACTATAGATTATTTCTATTACTTTTAGGTGACAATGATATTGTATGAGGTGTTGAGATTGTATCCTCCTGTGGTTGCACTTTCTCGAAGGATATACAACTGTGAAAAGAAACTTGGAGATTTGTCTCTACCACCTGGTTCAATGGTTGGTTTGTCAATACTGCATACTCATCAAGATCCTGAATTTTGGGGCGAAGATGCGAAAGAATTCAAACCTGAAAGATTTTCAGAAGGGATAGCCAAGGCAACAAGGGGGAATATATCCTTCTTCCCCTTTGGTTGGGGGCCAAGGATATGTATTGGGCAAAATTTTGCCATTGTTGAAGCTAAGATGGCATTGTCTATGATTTTACAGCGCTTCACATTTGAGCTCTCACCGTCCTACACCCATGCTCCTACTACTGTTATCACATTGCAACCCCAATTTGGTGCTCAGCTCACATTACATCGTATTTAAGGATGTTATATACATCAATATCTCCATAGGCATATAGGAAAGTAAATTTACCAAACATATTAAGAGTTGTTCAGCAAAATATAGATGTAAGTGGTGTGGCACTGCAGTAAAATGATACTTTAAAGTTGTAGGCCTATAGCTTCATTTCTTTTTCCTGTCAACACAAACTATGTCTTGTTCTTAGAGATAAAAGATGAATGTTGTACGATTTCTCCAACAATCATCGTTGGCGCGAAGAAAGTCATATGTGACCCCTTCATCCTGTAGGATGAAAGAGTTGTTTTCCAAGTTGAAATCTTCATTGATTCGGGTGTATAGAATTATCCCCTCCACGACTATCTTCACTTTTCTAACTCATTTCCTTGTCACTGGCAATTTCCTCATGTATCATCTCAATGTTTTGTGTAGCAAGAGCTTGAACGTTGGATGGTGTAACCTGTATTTGCCTCTTGAGTGCACTTCCAATCCCATTAGGGACATTCCTAGGATGAATTGTATATTTCTCGGGCACCTGCTGAAAGTCATCAGGCTCCTAGCATGATTGTTGCTTGTCTCAAGGGGGATGTTCGCAAAAGGATATTGTCGCAACAATGGTGAAATTTTGCCCAATACATATCCTTGCTTATATGTAGGGGGATGTTGTCACAAAAGGACCATTCTTGCTTATCGCCAAGGAGATGTTCACCTGCTCAGCCACAGCTTTACAGGTAGGAGACACGATCACATGTCGGAGACAACACAAGCTCTTCAGGCATCACCATTTCTGAGATGACATTTGTACTCTGCCCTAATTAATGACAAGATTTTGTAGAAGGTACGCATTCGAAAAAAAAAAAANCACCAAAAGGATTATATATGGGTATATCATGGATAAGATCTTTTAGCATCCACTTGTATAAAGCAATGAGCATAGGAGACTTTGTTCTTGCCCTTCACTGACAAGTATTTAACATCAAGGTTAGGGAATGTGAACCAAATTGACCACTTTTTTTTTGTTTCTCTCTCCTCTGCGACGATCAGCGCGCTTGCTGCCCTTGCTGGCCGGAGATGCCGAAACGAAAGGGGAGACCACCACTAGGACAACGGAGCCCACCATTTTTATTTTATGGTAAATGAGTGATTGAATTGCATTAACCAAACCATTAACAATGTCAAACATATAACGGAACTCTACAAGGGGGAGGGGCTTACCTTCTAGAAAGGGCCTCCCCAAGCCCCTCTCAATTTACAGTATAGCAGGCTGCTTAATCTTAGCTTCAATGTATTCTTTAGTTGCTGTAAAACACTTTCAGGTTTAGGAATCATTCTGTCATAAAGTTAAAAGTACTTTGTTCCTTACCAACCAAATATGGTATATGATACCAATAACACAGCTGAGAATGATCTTCTTTCTGCTTTTGTTGCCTCCATATCTTCTAGTAACCCATTTGCTAAGTCTGCTAGCTTAAGTTGCTGCACAATGTATCTGCAACCAGTTCTTCAATAATTATAGACATCTTCTGCTGTAGGCACACGCTAGAAAAGGTGTGGATGGGTCTCACATTCTGAGTCACATATCACACATTTGTCAGAGTCACACACATTAAATCTGTACAGTTTTTCTCTAGTTGGTAATTGTTGGTGCATCATCAACCAAGCAATAAAGCAGAACTTGGGTGGTGTCGCTCTCTACCACACCCATCTGTACCAAGGGACTGGTTCAGGGAGTTGTTGGAACCATTTATAGCCAGAAGCAATTGAGTAAAATCCATTGCTACTATGTATCCAAATGCTGCCAATGTATTCACACTTCAGTTTGTCTCTGACATTGCATACCTTTCTCCAATACCAACTGCTATTGACGCTGGGTTAATAGTTCTACCAACTACGGAGCCCACCATTGATGATTACGGGAAGTTTTATGACTAACAGAAGCGAGCCACCAACTACGGAGCCTATAACGCCGAACAATGAGCCTGTAGCTGAAATCCCTAGCTCTTCTCTGAGCAAGGGTCTGGTTACTTCCAATCCGGCGGTCACTCAAAATGCTGCTCGGCAATTGGACCTGACAAAGAATGCCGAATTTGAAACACCTCCAATTCCAGAAGATCCATTGCCAGCACCATCTATCAATCTGCCAGCTGACCCCTGGAAAGGTTTATTTGCTAGAAATCGCAGCTCAACTAATGGTATGTCCCTAAATTTTGTTACTCCTGCTATTGTTGATGGGTATTCTATGGGGAAATTGGATAAGGATGAAGTCGAAGAACAAAATGAAATCTGGAGAAATGCCATAATATTCTATGTTGTAGGAGATTCTTTCCCCTTCTTTTATATGGAGATATTTATTCCTAAATTGTGAAATTCTGTGGCTCAACCTTCTTTATTTATGCATGATGAGGGGTTTTTTGTGGCTCAATTTCAATCACTAGCAGATAGAGATGCAATACTCTATTCTGGCCCTTATAGTGTCAATTTCGCATCATAATGAAAGCATAGACTGCAGGTTTTGACTTTAAGGAGTAGTTCTCGAGAGTCCTACCCATATGCCTTCGCTTATCAAATCTTCCTCTTCATTATTAGGGGGGCTGACTCTGACTAGAATTTCCACCTACTTGGGACATCCCCCTTTTGCTGATGAGTGCACCACAAACCAAACAAGGATTTCTTATGCCCGAATATTGATAGAGATTGATGTTACCCAACCCATATCAAAAGAGATTAAGATAGAGGATCCTAATGGCTCATCCTTTACCGAGCCTGTAGAATTTGAGTAAATACCTTCATTCTGCAAACTGTGCCTACAGTTTGGCCATGACTGTGAGAAATAGGAATGGGTTGCACCTTAAAGAAATACCAAGAGGAGAGTTCCACAACCTCCGGTGAAGAAACAACAAGTCTGGGTAATTAAAGCCAAACCTATGCCTAAACAGCCTGCTTCCACTGCTGTTGCTTCTATCAGTAAGAATTCAGGCCCTCAAGTAGTCATCAAAGGATCCACTTGTAGTGCTACAACTAGATTTAGACTTGAGGTTATACTTGTATCTAATTCTTTTGCTGCAACTGAACCTTCTAAACCTATTTTGGAGGAATTAGGGCATCCAATAAGGAAATCCTCTGCAGAACCTGTTGATAGTGATACTGAAAGTGTTCCTGATGTGACCCTAGGGGGACTAGTCATTGCCCTCAACAATGAAGTGGCTTTTTGGAATTGTGAAAGGTTTAAATAAGTCTTACACGCAGAAATAATTAAAGAAATACTTATAGAAAAACAAGATATAACTATAATGAAGCTACTAATGGCAGAACACGGCTACTATGGCAAGATCAGCATGTGCATAATCAGATTCTCTGTAAACATACTCAATACACACTGCTATGTAACTAGCAATACTCAAACTTCTGCTGCTATTTATCTATTATATATGGGTGCAACACAGTAGAAGAATGGACGGCCCTATGGTCTAGCTTAACTCAAGTGGATCATCTGTAACTGCTCCTTGGTGCTTATGTGGAGACTTCAACACTGTCCTTCACTACTCAAATAGAATTAATGACAACCCTGTAACAGACTTTGAAATTGAAGATTTATAGCAACTGATGGACTCTCTTCGCCTGGATGAAATGAAAGCTATGGGCAATGAGCTTTACTGCTGACTTCAGGGATGTCTTCTTCCCTGATCATACTCCTATACACATGGATGTAGAACACTCTCATAGAGGCACTAAAAAAACCCTTTAAATTCTTGAATAGTCTAACTGAGCATGATAGTTTTGAGCAGATAGTCAAAGATATATGGGGATCGGACCTCCACCCACTGATCTTAGAAGCATCTAGAAGCAACTACAGCTATGCAAGCACCTCTGAAGAACGTCCATGCACAAGAGATTGGTAACCTGGACAACAGAATAGATGATGCTAGAAACAAATTACTGCAAACTCAACAAAACTCCCCATGTTCCTGATACATAATGGCATAATGAGGAGAAAGAAGCCAGGAAACAGCTTCAGAAATGGCACTCCATACAAGAAAAGATCTTCAAGCAAAAAAAATCAAAGGCTCGTCGAGTAAAAGTGTGGTGATAGTAGCAACAAATAATTGTTTTGCTCAAATGTCTATACCAGATATAGCATGAGCTACATCACCTCATTAATGACTGGGGAAGGCACTAGATTGCATATTTATGAGTAAGTCAAGTAGGAGGTACTGAAATTCTATAAAAAGTTCCTTGGTATAGCTACTGAGGGACTCACTACTATTGATATTACAGCTATCAGGAAGGGGCCTCAACTCGACACAGAGCAACAGCAAATACAGCTGCAGAAATCAAGGAAGCTCTGTTCTCAGTGGATGATAATAAAGCTCAAGGTGTAGATGGATACAATTAATATTTTTTTTTAAGAAAACTTGGCACATTACTGGTGCAGATGTCATTAAAGATATCACAAGATTATTTGAGACTAGGAAAATGTACAAGCCTATCAAAAATACAGTGGTCACTTTGGTGCTTAAGGTGACTTAGCCCAATAACATCAAACAATACAGACCTATAGCCTACTGCTCCCTTCTATACAAAAATTATTTCAAAGGTAATTACACAAAGACTCTCCCAGGTCATTGGCAGTATAGTGCATGGAAGCCAATGAGCTTTTATTCCTGGCAGACTCATATCAGACAACATCCTCCTCAGCCATGAACTGGTTAAAGGGCACTCAAGGAAACAAATTTCACACAGATATATGATTAAATAGGGATGGCAACGGGGCGGGGCGGGTGCGGATAGTGCCTTACCCGCACCCGTACCCGCCTAGGTTAGTACTACCCGCCACCCGCCCCGCCACCCGTGGCAGGTAGGGGATTACAAACCATACCCGCCCCGGGGGGTATGATGTACCACCCGCACCCGCCCCGCATACCCGGAGGGTACCCATTACCCACCCCATACCCGGTGGGTACCCGTTATCCGCCCCAATATCCATCAAATACCCGCTTCAAATCCGATTCTTATCCACATGAAAAATTAACCTCTAAATACTAATCACAAGTCTAAAAGACTAATACGACAATACCTGTTTAATACAAACCATATTCAAGTTTCTATAATATCAAATCCATGAATACTACAACCAAACTTCCAAATCCATACATGTCCAACTTCATAAGTCCGGAAAAACAAATTAAAAAAAGAAATTCCATGTTTATTGTTTAATACAAACAACATTAATGAGTTGCACAGTTTAACATGCCAAGTTGCCAACATATTAACGGGCTATGCTCCATCACCAAACTCCCAATTAGGCTAGCTGCTCCAAAGTGCAAAACTGAAAAATGAAAGTTAAATGAAATAGAGTAAATAAAAGTAAATTTGAAACAGTAAACAAATTAGTTTACGGTAAAAATATATACTTGCTATCACTCAATCGATACAAGTTACTCCTGCAACTTCGGTATCGCATTCCTCTTCCAACTCTTCCATCAATTCGGAAAACTGCATCTCCTTCAGCTCACCTATATTTTTAAACATGGGAAAAAAAAACAGCAATTTATAACAATTAAAATTGAAGGAAAAATGAAAGAAATGACCAAAATAAGTTAATTTCAATGCATACCTCGAATGTTAGTCCATATCCAATTTTGAGCACACATCAATGCCTCCACGGTTTGTGGAAGAAGGAGACTACGATGAGTGCTAAATATTCTACCTCCCGTGCTAAAAGCAGATTCTGATGGAACACTAGAAATTGTAATGCTTAAGATAGGCCTTGCTATCTTTTGAATAATAGGGAAAGTTGAACCATTCGATTTCCACCATGTAAGGAGATCAAAATCTGAATTTCGAGGTACAGTTGCTTCCCCTAAGTACCTATCTAATTCTGACCTTTCTTCAATATGAATCTCCGTATCCTTAGCAAAATTCTCAAACTCATCATCATCCGCCTTACCTAAATCTTTCACATGGGAATGGCTCGATGACTTTGGGTTAGTAGTAGCTTTCCCCTTAGTGTGCTTAGAAGCATATTGCTTCTCCAAATCTCTCAAAACACCATGAATCAGATTAAAGTGAATGTCTAAAAAGCATATAACTTTGTAGACTGGCATTTCTTTGATCAGCTATTACGGAAATTAGGGTTTCCAGCAAGATTTGTGAGTTTAATTATGATATGTATCACCACAATCCAATACACCATTACCTTCAATGGTGAGCTTACCACTTCTTTCCTAGCCCTAAAACAAGGTGACCCAATCTCACCACTTCTCTTCACTCTGGTAATGAAATGCCTTCGTAGGTGCTTACTATCTTTGAAGAATGAGCCCAACTTCAACTACCACGTCAAATGTCAGAAGCTTGGCATTACACACCTCTGCTTTCTTGATGATCTCCTACTCTTCTGTAGGGGAGATCCTATCTTTGTCAAGCTACTGCATGTCGAGTTTGAGAAATTCTGAAATGCCTTTAATCTGAAAGCTAAATTAGCTAAGAGTGAGATCTACTTTGGTGGAGTAAATTCATCTTACAAGCAACAAATTATAGAAAGCTTGAGGTTTACAATTGGAGAACTCCCTTATATCCTCCAAGAGACATACAATCAGCCAATGTAAACCTCTTGTGGGGAAGATGACAGCTAAAATCAAAAGTTGGGCTTCAAGTCCTCACTTATGCTGGAGACTCCAATTGATCAAAGCTGTGCTCTTTGGGATTCAAGGCACAATTGTTTGTGCTACCACAAAAGATTATCAAACTCATTAATGCCACTTGTACAAGTTACTTGTGGTCAGGTGGATATCATATCACAAAAAGAGCCCTTTTACCATGGGAGAAAACCTGTCTACCACAAGGGGATGGAAGCTTAATTTGATTAACTTGAAGATCTGGAATCAAGTAGCAGTTGGGAAGCTACTATGGGCTTTTAACAACAAAGAAAGATAGGCTTTGGATCACTTGGATCCACACCTACTATATAAAATCACAAGATCTGCAGCAAATACCAATTCCATCTCAATCCTCTTGGATGGTTTAGAAGATCCTTCAGATGAGTAAACACATGAATATCTTTGGAGATTGGAGCACGGTGACACACAAAGGTGAATACTCCATAAAAAGAGCTTATGATGTGCCATGGAAGTCCTGTGCTAAATGTGCCATGGAAGCAGCTTGTTTGCCACAATTTTGTAGCTCCAAAGACAGTTTTTCATCCTATGGATTGCCATACATCAAAAACTGAGAACAATAGATGTTCTAGCTAAGTGGGGCTTGCAATGCCCTCAACTCTGTGATTTGTGTGGTATACGGCATGAATTCTAGAATCATCTATTCTTTGAATAACAGGTCTCAAACAGAATATGGGGCACTATACTGAAATGGTTAAAATTTGACAGAGTCATTAGCAACTGGCAACTAGAATGCCAGTGGGCGATCAAGAAGACAAAGAGTCCATCACCAAGAGCTAGCAGCTTAAAGATGGCTTTTTTGCTGCAACAGTCTATGCCATTTGGACTAAAAGAAACAAAAGGATGTTCCAGCCGCAGAGAAATCAGGAGGAAAGCAAAGCATATGCTACAACATCAAGCTTCAGCTGCTGCTTAGTGTACAGGAGAACAAAAAGCTATGTAAATTGTAAACACCTTGACTACTCGTGATTAGACCTGTCAAATTTTGACCCGACTCGGAAACCCGACCCAATTTTAGGGTTCTGATACAGATTTCACGATCTGAAAAACTGATTTGACCCAAACCCGATTGACTCGGATATTTTAGGGTCAAACCCGACCCGTTCATGGGTCGACCCGTTTGACCCGAAAATTT
>BSSO01003761.1:0-15799 GCA_030267885.1 Mesembryanthemum crystallinum
AAAAAAAAAAAGAGCACTTAATACTTTCCCTATAAATATATGCAAGAATAACCTACCAAGGGAGATTAAGGTTGGATGACTCGTCATCCTCTTGCATGATATCAGCCTCTTCTTTGGAGGTTTTTGATGGATCAGGTTGACACGACGATATTTCATCTTCAGAAGACTATAAAGAAACAGTAAATTGATGTTAGCTTAAAAAAAATGAGATAAATATGAAACAAAAGAAAAAAAAAAAAAAAGCGGAAATCAACCAATATTGGTAAACATAAAGGTAGTTACTTCATCCATTTGCTGAACTATTTTGTGTGGTCCTTCCTGTGTAGGATAAGACCACGCCACACGCACTTCAATTCTAATATCACCAACTGTAAACCATTCATCGGACATTAGAAAACTTTGAGCTTTGAATTTTACACTTTCTCTAATAATCTGGTTCCCAGTTTTGAAATCCAACAAATTCACATCAACAACCAGAGTTGAATATGCTGGCAAAGCCACCCAATATCTCGACAGCCGCATAATTGTACCACCAAAATGCAGTTGTTCAAATTCATGAGACCCCTTCTCAAAAAGCACACACTCTTCTGATGCATAGTTCCCATAAGTGTTGCTGTAACGAGTAGCAACCTTACCATTCAAGTTCACAAAACTACATATCTCTTTTCCTTCATTAGAACTCTGTTTATGATAAAAGGAAATAGCAACCCGCCCATAAACACCAAATGGGATTGCAACATAATGCATGACGAGAGATGCAGAGTCACCATGAATGCACTTTGAATTGACTTGTTCATAGTAATCTTCGTCACCATCTTCCAACGAAAAACAATCTTGAACAAGCACTTTTTTTGATCTATCGAATAAATCCACTGTTATTTTGGTTTTGTACAATGGCAAAAATGTTTCATTTGGATTGTGCATAAATGGTGGACTAATAAGCGTTAACCTTCCACTCGAACCAACAACTTCAGCATCATCACAATCCCGCTTGTACAGATCATGTATAATATTTTTATGGGAAGCAATGTCATAATATTCACCGTATATTCTACCATAAACTGCAACAGATTCAGTAAAGAGAGGACGAAGGCTCACAGAAAGAACCTGAAGTAAAGGTCCTGCTAAAAATTCTCGTTTACCATTTATCTTCTCATTTTCCCTTTTTTCATCAAGATGTCTAACTCTGAAATCAAAAAGTTCCTCGAACAAAACAGGACTATCTATATTTGCTCGGATTTTCTCTAAATCTTCCCTTGAAACATTATGGTACTTCCTCAAATACTTATCCATATCCATAGTGCAAAGCAACACTCCTACTAAAAACAATAGTTAATATGGTATAATAACATATTAATGGACTAAAGCATATTAATTTTAAAAAAAAAAAAAAAATCTTTTCACATCGTTTGTTAGAGGTAAATTAAAAACTAAATTGCATCATAGAAATTTAAGATATAAATCATATATCTTATTTCTAGCAAAGTGTCCATTGATATTCTCATTTCTGAGATACACAACAAATGTTGATTAACCCCTCAACTGACATAAATCAAAACCAAACAATATCCAAGGGTATCACCCACATACAACAAATTTTCTATACTTAAAGGACATACAAATGTTTGTCACTATGAAAACCCAAAAAAGGTCTAATAAAAAACTCATGATCATAAATGAGACTAATGTGAGTGACAGTAGTGGCTGCTATTTGCTTCCATACCACAAATACAATATACTTACAGGTATTTAGCCTGTAAATATAGAGGTCATAAATTACAAAGCAGAAGTCCAGCATTGTGGTCAAAGATTCAACATAGACTAAATCGAGGGTCAAGAGGGTTGGATAAATGATCTGATCCAAGTCACTTGCCTTGAACTAAAACTAAAAGTAGAATCTTTCAAGCCCTATTGAAAGCATGCACATAGGATCCTAAGAGAAATCAGAATTTAACCACCTTCGTGTCATGTGCACAACATATAGGAACAACACAAAATGACACAAACACCATCGTATAGCTAGGCTTGTCATCCACAAAAATGCCACTTCTCTATGTTCATACAAGCTAGGCCCCAAACAGCACATATATTCGAGTTTCGGGACGAAGACGATGAAACTCAAATTTACCTGGAAGAAAGGGGGAGACAATTAATAGAAGTCACGCTAATTACTAGAAGGAACGAACCAAACTTATAAAGGTTTCAAATCAATTAAGCAATTATATTTGCAAATGGAAATGATTGACCATACTTGTAAGAGAAATTGTCGAGTCTAACCTTCATTTTAAGGTGTATAGGATCAATAATCTGTCACAATGAAACAGCATGCCCAACAATTTTAAGAAGCACTGGAAACAACTGCTTGTACCGTCAAATTTGAGACAGAGAAACAAAACACCAAGCAGTTTAGGCAGCAATTACCTCTAACCACATTAACCCCAGTATAGCATTTTTCAGATCCTAATAACTCCATGAATCATACTTTACTGAGTGCTTCCCCTACCATTTAACTAAATCAAATGAGCTAGCTACGCATATAATAGGATTGCCTGATTCATAGAACCAGATAACTAGGAATACCAATAAAAGAAAAGTTCTACAGAACCAGTCATCAGTTGTCCCACAAAGTTTTCCTGATTTATGAACCACAAACATATAGTTTCACCAAACTGTGAGAGCAATAAAAGGAGTTATCCTCATGCTTAAAATTCTACGCCTTTCTTTAAGAAAACAGCCGATGAACTGAGAATAGTTAGATGTGTCTCTATAACACCGCTGGTCTTTCCACAGAAATTGGCTCTGTCATTGCATATTTTTGCTGATAAGTAAGCCCAATACTTCAGACCAAATACAGTAGAAAGACTAATAAACTCCTTTTGCAAACAAGGGCGGGCAGGCATGCAATTTTTTTAAAATTTTTTTTTTTTTTGGTTTTTGTCATATAAGTGAAGTGCAATCGTTTATTAACAATAAACAAGTAAAACATAGTAACTTTACCAGGACCAGGAGGTGAATATCAAAGCTTATGAACATCATCAATAGCATAAACAGTACAATCAATAAGAGGGGATGCATAAAAAGAGTCAATCTCAAATAGAACTACGTGGCAACGCTTCAAATCAAAAGCCAGCAAGACAAACGGACCTTAGAAAGAGTATATAGAAGGGTAACTAACTAGGGCAATCAAATCAACATGAATAGTAGTAAAAAGAAATCGGATACTAATTCCACCACGACCTATCTCCCCTACAATTTCCCTCTTCCCCTTTATTAGCTATTAAATCAACGGGCTTAATCAAAACTTACTAATAAACCCATCAGCTTACAAATAAACCAGGGAATTGAGCCAAATAACTTCATGGCATTTCAATCATTCAAAAGATTGCAAATGATGAACAGCTGATAAATTAGAGAAATCCAAAGATATAGATATGATCATCTCAATCTCGATAACATCCCAAATTCCAATTTCCAAAACAATTTACTCAATTAGCAAACCCTAAATTCGAACCACAATTGAACATTTCAAATTTTTAACCTTCAACAGTCACTTCAAGTGCTCAAAACTCAGCCAAACAAAAATTACTCTAACCAAATCTAAAAATTTAAACTTAGTTTACTGAATTGAAATTTAATTAAACCAAAGTAGGGAAGAAATTGAAATTCACCTATGAAGAAATCGCCTGGCTCTGTTTGCTGGGAGGCGAAGGGCTCTTGGGTCCACACTGGAGAATTGAGGAAGTAGAGAGAGAGAGCAGGGTTATAATTATGGGCTGGGCAGCCATTGACTACTAACCAATTTTGCATTCATTCTTGCATGTATTTTATACTCCAAATAACTAACAACTACTGTGCAACCGTCCAATCCTTACACAACCCAATTCAAGAGCTAAATTAGCCAATAGTAAATTATCAAAAGTCATTATTGGATTGGGTCGTCTAATGGTTATACGGTTATACACATGAATTTGACAATTATGATTTATTTATTAAGTTTTTATTTTTACTTTCTTTATAGACATGATTTTTTTTTGATTTTTTTTTGTAGGATATTGTAAGGGCTCAAATTTTGGGTGTGAGTATTATTTTATTTTATTTTATTTTAATATTTATTTTTTAATTATAAATGTTAGATCCTTATTTATGAAATTATATTTGATAAAAGACTATATTATATTCTCATAAAAAAAATTTATATGCTATCTTTATTATGTATCCTAATTGATTATCATCTTTTCTTCTTTACAAAGTGTCAAATATAATAGCATTTATGTAACTTTTTAGTTTTTTGCTATGTTTTTTAAGTAGTTAAATGATATAATATAAATTACATCTAAATCTTTCACTTTCCTTATTTTTACTACTCAAACTTAATTTTAGTTTTTTTTTTTAATGTATATTGATTATATTGGATATGATTTGGGCTAATAGATATTAGGACTAAATTCCAAATGTGGTGAAGCAGATGAATAAAGATTAAATAATTATTTTACGCAAATTTAAAAATTTATTGGCAATGATTTAAATGATAAATTTGAGCAATATGAAAATATGAGAAGGTACATTGTAGTTGCATATAAGCTAAGCTTTATTAATTAATCCTTGAATAAACTTAAATTTATAAAACATAAAATTTCTTATATAGCGCATAAGAGTTTTGAATATACCTATAATAACGGTAGTTACAAATATAATATTATTAAACTAAACATGAAAAATAAGTTTTCATTTTAGGATAAAGTAAAAGATTTTTTTGTCGAAAATTACCTTTTAAAAAAATATTCTTTTTACCAAACAATAACTCTTGTGTCAGGCGGCTTGATATATCAAGCGAGTACTGGACAAACAATAAGTGGTACTGGGTAAGTACAAATCAGTACCGAAGTGATACTGATTGACAAAAAAAGGTAATACTAATTCTTGGGTCATCAGTACAAATTTTTGGCTTACCAATACCATTTTACAAGCCACCGGTACTATCCGCTTGATATATCAGGCCGCCTGATCTGATAATTTGTGTTTGAAAAAAATAAAAAATGCTAATGTAATTGAAAAGATTCTGACCCAATCAAATTTGATTAAAAATATTAAATTTGAATTATAAATTTTGGATTATATATTTTTTTAGTTCAATCAAATTTTTTTATATTTATTTACGTGAATTACACCTTTATATTAACACATAGGTGCTAAATGCAACACCTAAAAGTGATAGATACAACATCTTAATAAGAGAAAATAACAACATTGCCCTTTTTTATTTTAAACCCTTTTCCCACTCCTAAGTTAACACTCTTTACTATAAAAATGACTTTTTACCAAAACAGTTTCGCATGTGTTCATTTTAAATGGACAGTGTTGAACTGAATGAATTTGAATCTAACTAAATTAAATGCATAGTAAATATGTGAAAGGAAAACAAGTTACATATTAAACTTACACTCAGTGAATAGTAATATGTCAAAATAATAAATAAATTGCATAACTAAATTATATTAAACTAAAGTAAAAATATGTTGCAAAACTCTATTGATCTAGACTAACTGTAAAATGGGAATGATGAATTTTTTTAGCCTTTGAAAAACAATTAAAAATGTAATTATATTTTTTATGTAAATATTCTATTTGTAGAGAAAAAAGAATTTCAAAATAAAATAAAAAATACATTATTTTTTTTGGGTTAGAAGACCTTTGCCCAAATGGGTGAAGGATACTACTACCCTTCGCCCAAATGGGCATAAGGTACTAGCACCTTGCGTCCAAACGGCCGTAGGGTATGAGTACCTTACGTCCATTTGGACGTAGGGTTTGATTACCTTACGCCCATTTGGGCCAAGGTTACTTCTCACCCAAAAAAATATTTTGGGTGAGAAGTAACCTTGGCCCAAATTAAACCCATAGCGAGGTAATTAAACCCATAGCGAGGGTAGTATAGTTATTTTCCTATATTAAAATATTGTATCTAGTACTTTTAGATGTTGTATTTAGATACCAACACAAATTAATTAGTTTGGGATTTAGGGAGATATCCCAATATTTTCTCTCTTTCCATTATCTCTTTCCTTTTCATCTAATCACTTGTATTCATTTGTGCCGTTGGGTTTTCTTGAAGTAGTGTTGGTTATTTGAACAGAAATATTGAAATTTAGTAAGTAGTTGAATTGAATACCAGAACTGGAAATATCTTTGAATTCAGGGTTTCATATAAAATATATGAACATCTTGGCTATGGGGTAATGGGGATTGATACTTGATAGTATGATGAGCAGTTTTTTTAAGTAGGATTTTGATGGCCCCATTAGCCAAAATGTGAGCTTTAAGCATCTAATATTTGCTACCTCTAGGAACAAAGTAGAACGTACTCAACATTAGGAAAATAATTCTATCAATCGAATCTTGCACCTAGTTAGCAAGCAGCAGCATTGTCTTTGAGGTTGCTGTCAGATTAGCTGAAACAGAATGAAGTGTCAAGCAGCTGAAGTTATAGTCTTTAACCCATATCAGTGCCTCAATCACATATTAAGGGTCAGCTTGTAAAGCAGAGGAAACACAGCAAGAAGCTGCATCCCCAGCCAGTAAACGCTGAGTCACTAGCTTATGCCACTCATTCCGTTCCACTTTGGAATTCCATGCTATCGTACTCTATCTGTGAGTCCTCCACAAGAGTATCAAGGAGCTCCTCCTCTATAGCTTTTTTTCTTCAAGTTGACTGTAGTAGGAGGAGAGTATTTAACCTAAGCAAAACTGTACTTCTTGGCTTATTCTGGTTGTGTACCTGAGTTGTTATGGCATAAAATTTTGCCTCCAGTGAATGATTGTGGGATTGAATTCGATTATGTTTGGTGTTCTTTATGTACATCTGTTAGCAGATCTGAAACATGCCTGGTGCTCCAGAATTTTCAAAACTATAGAACATGATTCGTGGGATTAGTTTAGTCACTTCAATGAAGAGAGTATTAAGTAGCAATGACTGTTCTGGCTGGGTTGCCCCAAGTCCAACACCAAAAGTCGTAGTTTAAGGTTTTCTCATTCCTAGGAGGGGATGAGAGAAACATCGAAGCAGCTTATGTTTGCTGTTTGTAGATTATTGTGATTAGTTAGATATTGTATATATAATGCTTACTTAAATCTTACTCAGTAATCTTAAATTTTGACGAAAGCACATATGAAACATTCAGTAGCAAAATTTTATTGCCTCATCATTAACTTACTACTATTTCACAAACTTGGTACAGAAAAATTTTAAATCACACCAACAAGAATCTATGCTGAATGGAGCTTGATTTTGATCTTCTTCTCCAGCCAGGAACAAGAATTGAAGAGATCACAAAATGGGTATACATAGTTTTAGATGTATAAGTATATCGTAGCCTTGTGACTTCGGCAACTCAGACATTGCTTCAAGACGGTTCTCTCCCTCACTTTGAAGCGGTTCAACACTGAGGAAGATCAAGTGGAGGAGCCTCTATGGACTGTAATTCTCCAACACCATTCTCAACCACAAACACCATAGCTAATCCCCAGCCGATGTGAACATCCAAATGACAATGCATCAACCAAACCCCTGTTTCATCAGAAGGCAATAAAGAAAGAGAAAGATGAGCATCATCATCAACAACTCCAAATTGTTAAGAAGAAAGAAATGTGACAAACTAAGTTGCTAGCATGTTACCTGGGTTATCGGCCACAAACCGAATGGCAACCCATCCACCAGGTGATGTTCCAATTGTGTTTCTCACTGGTGGATCGACCAGATTAAATCTGGCAGGATCCCTTTTAGGATCAAAGTTACCTTTACCCGTACCAACTACAAAGAAATGGTAACCATGAAGATGCATTGGGTGATCTTCAACTGCAAAGATGCTTGTGTCCTGTAATATGATTTGTACATGAGATCCAAACTTCAACTTGTAAGCTTTAGTTCCTCGAACAGGTGTCCACAGCCCCCGGCTTACGTTCCCGGTATAGTCGAATTGCAGTGGTGGCACTGGGGGGAAGTCTGTAGTGAAAACACCAGGAGTATTCTGGTACATGGCTTGTAGTATGGAATTTCTTGTTGGCAGAACAAAAGATTGGTTGTTCATGCTCGCAGTTAACCTAGTGTTATTAGGGCCTTGGCACCGGATACTGGGACGTGAGCAGTTGATCGACCCTAACCCAACTGTGAAAAACAGGTTTTCGTGGATCTCAAGTGGTACTTCGCCCTTGGAAATGCCCCTGAATTTGGCTGTGAATGCAATTGCAGTGTTTGTGTCATTCCAGGCTGGTAATCGTGGGAGGACTGGTCTCATAGGAGTACCATTTTTGGATTTGCAAGGAGCGGATTTGTATTCAAGGATTGCGGTTGTGGTGGTGTTTCCAAAGGCGACTCCAGGAGCACTGGCATAGGCTGTAGCAGCCATGTAGTAGCGAGCTGGAGGTTGATCAGCAGTGACTAGGACATCGGTTGTTTGACCGGGTCCAATCATGACCACATTGGTCGCGAAGGGCTTGTCATAAGCAGCATCAGCACCAACAACTGTCATTTTGTGGTTGGCAATTGCGAAGAAGAGCTGTTGATTGAGTGCAGCGTTGATGATCCGGAGAAGAATTGTCTCGCCAGCAACCACCGGGAATATTGTCGTACCTGCATAGTAGTGAAGTTGTGTTCTTGTCAGGTGCATTCTTTGGTCATTTGAATATCCAACTTTCTTTAGTTTTTCTTGCTTTTATCCTGTCTAGTGTTGTTGCTACGGAAAGGTTTCGAACTTTATTGTTTCATAATTTCTGTTAAGTAATCAAAGTTTTCTTTCTGCATCATTGTTCGATCAGGTTAGTAATCTAGTGAAAATTTTGGGTTTAGATTAGTCTACTGAGCAGTTACAACAAATCTTTACTCTCTGTGATTCTTCAGCTTTATGTATATATTATTATCAAGTTGCTATGATAACTGGATGTTACACATCGAATTTCTCAGCTTTAAGAACAGAGAGAAGAGTTATAGTTGAAATGTGTAACCAAACCTTTGCTGGAACATCCGTAGAGATCACCGGGTTGACCATTGATAGTATAAGCGTCAGAGATATTTGGAGCTGCACCTGTAATCATAGCCAGTTTAAGGACATCCATGGGGTCTCTGTTCCACCACTCCCCTGTGGAATACCATTTTGAAAATCAATACAATATGTCATCCTTATCATGATTGATGATATGATTATTATTATCTATTTTCTGAATTGCATTAGGATTTCTGCAAATAATAACTTCGCCTTACCTAGGAGAACAGGAAATTCTCTTGCAGGCTTTGGGAAGGGATACGCTTTTCCTAGCTTAGGGTAGATAACTAGAGACCCGTATACTGTGGCCCTCATCCATTTGCTGTGAGCATGCCACCATAAAGTCCCCTCTTGGTTTTCAATGGTGAACCTGTATGTATAGGTTCCTCCTGGTCTAATTGGGCACTGCGTAATATATTCTGGCCCATCTGCCCACGGTGTTCTCATTTGTCGGATACCATGCCTAGCAATTATCAAAGTATGATGAATATTTTGAGGATATATGTGAAGACTACCAAGAATTCATGAGATAAAACCATAGGGATAGCTGCATGAGTAATTACTTACCAGTGGAGAGTAATGTTGTATTTGCCAGCATTTGTGACTTTAATGACTAGTGTGTCCCCATCGCGTACCTGCAGGTTTGGCCCTGGGAACTCACCGTTCACTGTCATAATGTGTTGGGTTTTGCACAGCCTCTTCACTGGTGTTGGTTGAATCTGTTCCATCCCCACAAAAATAAACACATTAGGGAAAAAAAATGGGGGTGGTTAACAGCAATTTCAAAGAAAACATGTAACTAGAAGAGAGAAACATACAACAAATTCGTGAAATTGGGTTTCAGCATATGCTAAACTAGCTAGGAGGCCAAAGAATATGGAGAATCCGAGGGAGATGAAGACTGCGGGTTTTGAGCTCTGCAACTTCATCTTTGCTGCTTTCACTCTGCCTTTTGCTAGAGGGAAGCTTATGAAGGTTGTGTTGTGGGGAGTACGAGGATGCATGTTCGATATATATATGCATACGCAGAGGAGTAAAGAGTAAAGATCTAATACCATAATATTAAAAAATGCCTTTGAATTGTCATGGCATTGGAAGATTAGGTTTTGAGTCAAGCACTCAGTCCAACCATAAAAGAGGATTTGGTGCACCCACTAGCTATGTCAATTGCATTTTTTTTTTTTTTTTTATGTAAATTATGTGCCTAAATCAGCGTTAGAGGCCTTCCTATGAGAGATTTGCCCTCAATAACAATTTTTTAATCTTCCTTTGGGTTGGTAGTGTTGATCTTCCTTATATGGTGTTTTCTATATATTCAGGTGGTATTGTCAATTGTGTGATTTAATGTTGGAATAAATACATGTGCTGCTTGACTGTTTAGGAAGAAGTTTCTGCTTGTAAATTCAAAGTTTACTTCACTTTTCTGGTATTCACATTGTTTTTAGAGAAACTCACTCACTAGTTATGCCATTCCCTTTATTTCGTATACACTGAGTAACAGTCACATGAAAAATCCATGCTTATAATATCTTCCTCGTGCTTATGGTACATTGATTGGCCTTAAAAATTATGGATGAAGTCTAGAAGTTCCTCTGCATAGCTGCATGAACATTCCTGTGCATTATTGTCTCTGTTTCTTTACTTTTGAAAATGTTCGACTTCATTTTTAAAAACGCTGGAAATTCAACGATCTACTCTAGTTGATATTGGTGGTTGAATATTATGGGAAATTTCATTGGTTATGCTCATCTCTACATTTCAAACATACCTTATAATAAAGTCTGAATTAACTGGTAATGTCAACTGTGTAGAGATTTTAATAGTTTTGCAAGTATTGTTGTTATGTAAAAGTTTTCTTATCAAACAGTTTGAATGCCTGTGAGTGGGGAGATTCTGACATAAACAAAATCTTGGCAAATTACCATACAATTAAACAAAATTACGTCATTCTGGGTCCGAAATTTTGTCGCTGTGCTTGTGTTCTTATACTAGTAATAGTACAAACTGGTGCCAACCAGGAACAATTATTATTGGGGTTGCATTTGGTTATGTACTTTTGTTGTTTGTTTAATACTAATACTCAATAGCTCCTCTCACTTTGTGTTAGTAGATAGTATAAAATGCATCATGCTTTAACATTTCCAAACCACTACAACATGAAAAGATAGGGTAGTGTAGTTATTGAACAATGATTACTGTAACGATTCTGAGTTCTGATTAGGTGCCTTAGCAACTCCAACACTAACTGTTTACGATAGTTTAAGATTTTCGCGTTCATAGGATGAAGATGAGAAAGAAACAACTTTGTAGTAGCTTTTCCCCCCTTTTTCTTTTCCCCCTTTTGAAGGAATGTAGGGATTCTATTTGCCAATTACTGTATGTTTGCATATGAATGAGGTACAAACATTGGTGAAGAAACCTTTTTGCAAACCTTCTTTTATCTGCAACAAGATAAAGAGATGTGGATGGTAGCAATAACACCTGTAATATCTGCATCAGTTTCATGAAAATTTCAAATCAGGGAAAAAAAAAAATCACATATAGTAAGTTCCAGTAGCTCTAAAGGGTGTTGTATAAAAGTTCAAAAGCTTTCAGGTAGAGAATTCTCAGAAGAAAATGACTTGCAGCTGCAAGTATTTACTAGTGTAATTATGAGTTGGAAATATCAACACTCAATTGCCATGTTTGACAAGCAACTGGTATTTGATTAGTTTGTTATTATATTGCTTTACTAACTGTTTTTATTAAAAGCTTTGTTTATTTCATTGTTACCATTTAAGTTCCAATTCATTTCGGTCGACTATTATATATTCAATTCATCTTAGTTCAGTACAACAATTTACTTTACTTATCACATCACTCTTTATTTAATTCAGTTCGGTTCTTCTATATAATAATTTAACTATGTTCCATTTAGTTGAAATAAGCAAAGCCTAATTGGTGGAGTTTAGTGATTGTAAAATGTAGGAGTAAAAATAATCGTTTGTTTACTTTTTTTTCTTTTGATATTCAATGTAAAATCACCAATATATATATATACTGAGTAATTTACTTTTTCCTTTTGATACCCAACAAGCTAGGAAATAAATAAATAAATAAATTTGTCCCCTACCATCTTGTAGTTGGATGTTTTGCTCCAGAAGATATACTTAAAAGGTAGTAACAACACAAGCATTTGCAAGCAACGAGGCTAAAGTCATCAAATTCCACAGCGGTAAGGTAATGCATCTCAACAAAATCAACCCCCTACAACTTAAAAATTCAAGAGCAGGTTAAAAGTAGTGGTTAAGACAGAAAGATATGTGCGTTAAGAGTTTGACAAAGAGTTGTAAACACAAACACATACAAGGAAACGTGAATTAAATTTAAAATACACACATTGTTAAAAGAAAAGGTTCCAAATGCACCAAATACAAGTCAAATGAATAATTCTTTTCCCTTTCAAACTGGTTAAACAACGCCACTTAGCATGAATTAAGTCAATACTATTAACTCTCTCTTTCAGATCCAGTAATAACCTAGTAAGTAAGTAGTAGTAGTAGTAGTAACTAGAAAGAGTTGAAAAACCAGTAAAGGATCAGTTGAAACAACAAGAGTTTTAGCTGCCTGACACTGAAGTTCACTAGAGGGGCCTTGACTTTGCATATACCTGCCGCAACGGAATTAGGTGGCCAGCCAGGCTGAATATTTCAACCAACTCTCTCTTTAAGCTTAATGCCTGATTCTTGACAGCTTCCTGTCAAATATAACATTGTCAAAAGTTGGATTAACCTGCTTCATTACTCATCACCTGTTCAAATCAGCGCCATATTCATCGTGTCGAGATTAGTTAAGTTTTTGCTTCACAAGAGGGTACTGACTATATACACTTGCCAGAGACAGCTATAGACGGGCATTAGAAGAATCAAAACAGTAGAAAATAATACTCCAGGGCTTGGCCATCAATACAATCCACTGTTGTATATTTGCATTTTTCAATGCTTTGTTTGCGAAAACCACAGAGAAGAATAGGCGACATTTCTTCAGAGACCAAACTAAAACCTTTCAGCAAGAACAGTAAAACACTATTGACAAAACTTATCTCACATAAACAGAGATATAATCTATTTGGGTGTGAACTAAAAAAAGGATGATTATTTTTTATTTAATGTACACACCACTAAAACTCTCCCGATAAAGAGCAAAATGTTCCAATCGGGGAAGAGGGAAAACTTGTACCAAATAAGTGTACACGCCGCCTGGACTAGAGCACGCAATTCTCTCCATAAAGGAATGAAAGAATGGAGGCACAACATACAGCTCCAACTTCGACATTGTACTGTGGAACAACAGGGGGCCTCGATGTGCCATTGGTCATGAACAAAGTCACACGAAAGTATACCCAGATAATCAGCTGCCAACAGTCAACCAAGGTACAGCCTATATTTGCTGTTTCAAAGCCTCCAATGACTTCAATTTAGAGTTGCAGATTTGCAGTAAATCTGACATCGTCCGACACTGTCCCTTAATCATCTTCCTGGTTACATCAGTGGGACTCCAACACTTAATTGCTTCGGAGATTCGATCACCCAGTTCAACCTCATCCACAGTAGAGATTAAATCTTTGAGAATTTGGAATATTCGCCCAGGACCTTCATTAGGGTCACTCAAAAGAGAGATCAACTGGTCAAATGCAACATCCTCCATTTTGTTGATCTCTTCTCTCAACCACTTTGTGACCACTTCGACAGTACCATAAAGAGACAAAACTGAATCCCGAACACCCTGCGATAATGAAGAACTGGAAATATCCGTGGGCCCACTTCTCTTCTTCTTCTTCCCACTAGGAAGAGATGAACGAACACAAGACTGCAGTATTAGGGTATGCCAAGCCACAGATTCTGTGATTAGTTGCACCAGGACAGCCAGATCACCTCCTGGATAACATACCAGGGGACCTGCTATTCTGACCTTCTGTGTTACACACTTCTCTATCAAAGAATTGACCATATGCCAAGGAGTTGTACTTCCTTCACCCCCTGGGAGGATGGGCTCATGGGAACTCGAGCTCCACGCATTAACAAACACAGCTAAGTTCACCCAATCTATCATGTTACAACCAATTGCCTGCCAATGTGTCAAAAGGTCAGGCAAAGTACATCTACAACATAATACAATGCATAGCAAGGAACCATAAAAAGAAGAAACAGCATAAGTTTAGCTAGTCAACATTGCTTGCAATTTGAAACAGCCAATACATACAATCTAGGGAGGTCAACATTTATGCGGTCTTTTAAGACTAGTAGTGAGACGGTTCTTGAATAATCCACAAATTAAAATATTACAGAAAAATAATTACCATATTAGTAAAAAAAGATCGAAGATGTAACAGTGCTACTTCATTTACAACTAAAAAAAATTGACGTAAATAACCCTAAGTTCTGCCTATAAAACAGAAAGAGTTCCAGGATGGAATATCTATGCTAATAATCCAAAAGTGCCATCCCAAAATGTTGGTCCAATGGCTACCCCTGTTATGTTTTGCTATAAAAATTTCATGCCAAATTTAGTACAACTAACAATGCCACATTACCAGAAACGTAATGGGAGACTGAGGGCAGTATCAGTGGACCAATATTGTGGGATGGGTGACCAATTTAGATTGTTGACATACATATTTTTGCTGAAATTATTTTTGTTTTATGGGTTCTGAAATTTTCCTTTAAGAAAAAAAGATAACATACATAACATTGAACTACATGAAGCAATAAAAAGACAAAACAATAAGCATCACAAGCATGTGGTCGTGGGGGGGGGGGGGGGGGGGGGGGGGNACCACCAAAAAAAAAAAATGTCTAGAGCCTTGAATTAGCAATTGTCTTGTCTTTAGGTAAAACATGACACTCTCTGCAACTTTGTTTCATCACAATGGTGTTTGTTTCATTAGCATTTCAGTTTTCTGTTACTCATTGGAGCTATCTACTGTGTTCCCATTTTGGTGTAATGACAAAAGGTGTGGAGCTAGGGAGCACATGCAGCAACAAAAATTACTGCATTCAGTTTTATTCAATTTATGCAACTTACTTTCCTTCTCACATATTACTATTCATTCATTTCAGTTATATCAGTGCCATTCAGTTGAATTCAACAGGGCTTAAATAGCTAATAACAAAGGAATTGGGAATTCCATAACATACCTCTAAAGACTTTTTGCCTTGTGCGACATCGAGTATAACTTTCACAGCATCATTTAGAGAAAACCCAAGGAGCTTCGAATAGCGCTCAAGCAAAGGTTTCATCTCCAAAGAAAAACTAGAATCAGATACAGAACCATTGACTTCAATGCTTTCCTTGATTGAAGCTGAAACACACTGAACAGACAAATAGATCATCCGAGGAAGAAGAGATCTCTTTTGAACAATCTCGCGCACATTTGTTTCCCAGTCTTCCTTATAATATTGCTGCATATATATCAGAATACACAATCAGTAGGAGTGGTCAAACAAGGTACAAAGAAATCATATGAGCAACAAGACTAGATCTTCTACCAAGTTTTCTCTAGGATGAGGGAATTCATCATATGGTCCTGCAATTAGAAGAAAAAAAAATTCCTTAATCAGAAGAAAAACCATACAACTACCTCAATCAGCTACCTCTACACTACAACCCTCGATTTCAGAGATGTTACCCTCCAAAAGAAAGCGGGTAATGAAGGCAGTTTGCATTCACAATATGCAACCCCCAAGTAAAAGGACAATCCAAATTTCAACAATGATCACTTTCAG
>BSSO01003762.1:0-15794 GCA_030267885.1 Mesembryanthemum crystallinum
TAGTCTCAAGGTGAACAAGCTTGAGACTCAAACAGTTCATACGATTCATTGAGCTCATTCGGTGGACCCTAATCAAGACTATTTGGTACTGTAAACAAATGAAACCAAATACGTTTACAAGTTATAAATTTCAATATCAATAGCCAATCCAGGCTCAGCTAATGCAAGCTTTACTTCCAAATAATCCATTATGAGGGACAAGTATAAAGGTCCTCGATGAAGGACAACACATTTCAAAGTGTACAAGATACATAGCCACTCAAGAACATGCCAAGAAGTAAATAATCCACTACTTCTGAGCCTGACACTAAAACATGTAAATATATATATGGTGGTGTCGAGAATGACAGAGAACCGAGAGAGTGAGAGAGAGGCAGGTTTGAGAAGAGGGAAAGAGTGAGAAAAGTATCTTGCCTTAACACTTTCTATTTATATGATGGTTCAATAGGAAACCTAATGGACCCATCTAATTATAACTAGATAATCTCATCAACTAATCCTAGTAGCTCTCAATTGACCCAAACATATCTCAAATCATTTTCATTTTAATTTACTAAGTAAATTGTCAATAATAATATCGACGTTTTAACTTTACAACAAAGAATATTTACTCTTATTCTCAATTAATTATATAAATATCTATTAAATAAGAAATAGAATAAATATTCTCCAAATAATATAAATTCCTCGAATATAATTATATAACATAATTATTTATTTTCTCTAAATAATTATAACTTTCGATAAATCCTTTTTATTCTCAAATAATCAATATATATCTATATAATAAATGTAGAAAATATCCGGATGTTACATCTACTAACATCAATGTAGGGCCCATCAAGAAAATGACGTAATCCATGGTCATTGACATCCCCGCTTCATTCAACCTACTCCTTGGCCACCCATGGCTCCACAGCCTCAATGCCATTGCATCCACGCTACACCAAAAGGTTAAGATGATGGTAGGGGATGCCTTGCTTGAAGTTTTAGCCGACACCCTATCGGCCTCCGTAAACAAAGCTTCTATCCGCGAGATCGAACACATCGGTGAAGACCTAAACTTTTGGGGATTTGAGACCATATCATTCCTCGAACTGGATCCAACCGATCCTTGCTCCAATCTCACCGTCAATGCTATCCTCCGTAGGCAGGGCTACTTCCCTGGCATGTCTCGGGGCACTCTACCCACTCAAGACACCTTTGGTCTAGGCTACACCCCAACTAGAAACGAGATCCGAGCTTACATCCGTCGGGAGGCTTTCAAGAAGAAGATGAAGGAGAAGGATAGAAACTACCTCGAGTCGATGCCTCTCTACTCTCTCACCCTCAACGGGCAATTTCTCAAGGAAGGAGACTCTACCCCGTACTACGGGTTCCTCAAACCGCACTACTTGGTCTCAACCAGAAAGAAAGTACCCGGATTCGAGGTATTTCATGACTGCTACACAAGCACCGAGGAGGCATTCTACCTCCCGCAAACAACCAAGTCCACAACGGATTGGATCAGCAACATCAATAACACGTCCATGGGTCTTCTGTTCGGCCAGGAGCGCCGTGACCCCAACCGAGCATCACGCCATGCCCTCAATGCAGTACTCCCTAATGAAGGCTTCGATCCTACCAAGCTCATCATCCCAGCACCAGAGATAGTCTGCACTTGGAGCTACTCTACCAAATGGACCTCCTCTGACGGTCGTTAGATTAAAATCAAGATCCGCAACGGTCAAGCATCCGCTTCTGAATCCGAGACTGATTCCGATCCCAAGTCTAGTTCTGAGTCCCAGTTTGAGTCATTGCCCCTCGAGTCTGGCGTTGTCCCCACTATCTCCACCGAGTCTATCTTTCTTGTCGTTGTACCTTCCATTTCCGCTAATGAAATGAAATCCGTTTCTGCTTACTCTTCGGACTCTTTAGTTGCTAACAACAAAAATAATGAGTTGCCTAAAGAACTAATCAAAGCACTAACACGAACAACCAACTTCGATAATTGAAGAAACTGAACTCGTAAATCTAGCAGGAGACGGGGACGAGCCTCGCCTAGTACGATAGGCTCATCCTTGTCCCCCGTAGAGCGCAAAAATTTCATCGATTTGTTAACAGAGTATCAAGATGTGTTTGCATGGTCCTATGAGGATATGCCGGGGATAGACAGGAGCATCGCCGAACACACTTTGCCTCTCATTCCCAACGCCAAGCCGGTCAAGCAGAAGCTACGCCGAATGACAAGTGAATAGGCACTCAAAATCAAGCGCGAGATTCAGAAACAGCTAACAGCCGGATTCATCGAGCCACTACAGTACGCCGATTGGATAGCAAGCATAGTTCTAGTACCTAAGAAAGACGGGAGAGTCCGAGTATGCATAGACTTTCGCGACCTCAACAAAGCAAAGACGACTTTTCGCTGCCGCACATCAATATCTTGGTTGACAACACAGCGGGGAAAGCACTCCTTTCCAGCATGGATGGGTACGCCGGATACAATCAGAAACAAATGGCATTAGAGGACAAGCTCAAAACAGCCTTCATCACCCACTGGGGGTTTATTTTGTTGCACCAAAATGCCTTTTGGACTTAAAAATGCCGGTGCTACTTACCAAAGAACGGCCACAACTATCTTACACGACATGATGCACAAAGAAGTAGAGGTATATGTTGACGACATGATTGTCTCCTCACTCACAAGGGAAGGGCACCTACCCAATCTTAGAAAATTCTTCGACCGACTCCGCAAGTACCTCATGCGATTCAATCCACAAAAGTGCGCCTTCGGCATCATCACTTGCAAGGTTCAAGGCTTCGTAGTCAGCCAACGCGGCATCGAGATTGATCCATCCAAGATCAAAGCAATCGTGGACATGCCTCCACCCACCAGTGAAACCGAGATCAAAGGCTTCCTCGGAAGACTACAGTACATAAGTCGCTTTATTTCCAAATTGACAATCATATGTGAGCCCATCTTCAAGAAACTCAAAAAACACGTCAAAACGGAATGGGACGACGAATGTCGGGAAGCCTTCGATAAAATCAAGTACTATTTGGCTAATCCTCCAATACTGGTTCCCCCGAGATCAGGCAAACCATTGATATTCTATCTCACCGTGATCGACACGGCCATGGGGGCTATGCTAGCCCAGGTCCAAGACAACAAAGAGAAAGTCGTGTAATACTTGAGCATGAAGTTCTTAGACTACGAGACACGCTACACCGCAATAGAGAAGATCACCCTAGCCTTGGTCGGCGCCACCAGGAAGCTAAGGCATTATCTACTCCACAACACGATCCACCTCAGATCGCGGTTAAACCCACTCATGTACATGTCCGAAAAACTAGTGCTCAATGGAAGAATGTCAAGATGGGCTGTTCTATTATCCGAGTTCGACATCAAATACGAAGTGATCAAAACCATCAAGGGACAAGTCGTCTCTGATTACCTAGCTGAGCATCCATCTCTGCTTCACAAGACGATCACGAACTCCCCGACGAGCACCTCCTATTCATCAAAGAAGACTCTTGGCAACTCTACTTTGACGGAGCTTCAAATTAAAAGGGTTTCGGCATAAGGGTACTCATGGTTTCACCCGAAGGTGCACATACACCTCTTTCGGTCAAGCTTGATTATGAGGTAACAAACAAAGCCGCCGAATACGAAACATGCACTCTCAGCTTGCAAGCCGCAATCCATCTCGGCATTAGAAGGCTCCGGGTTTATGGGGACTCCCTATTCATCATTAACCAAGTCTCCATGACATGGAAGGTTAGAAGTGAAAGTGGCACCCTACCAAGAACACCTCGAATGCTTAACCAACAGTTTCAACTACATCCAATTCACATATCTTTCGCAAGAAGATAACCAATTCGCCGACGCCTTGGCAAATCTAGCTTTCATGATTAACATCCCCAACTCCGTCGACATGCTCCCAATACGGATACAAAGACGAAGCAAGCCTTCCTACTACGAACAAGAAGAGATATGCAACAATGAAACCTATGAATGGTAAACGGATGTGTTCAACTACTTGGCCCATGGAACCTATCCTTCCAGATCATCTCACAAAGCACAAAGGACGCTAATGAGGTTTGCTGCCCAATTCGTCCTGATCCAAGAGAAGCTACACAAAAGAGCGTCCTGATCCAATTCGGGCTACACCAAGGGGCGTGTGGACCTCACATGAACGGCTCCATGCTCGCACGCAAGATTTCGAGGCTCGGCTACTACTGGTCTACTATGGAAGCGGATTGCTACCAATTCGTCAAAAAGTGCATCAAGTGCCAAGTCCACGCCAATCTCCAACCCTTGCCTCCACATGAGCATTGCACCTTTACATCTCCCTGGCCATTCGCCATGTAGGGGATAGATGTCATTGGGAAAATCACTCCCAAAGGAACCGAGGGCCACTAGTTCATCCTAGTAGCCATCGATTACTTCACTAAATGGGTCGAAGCACAATCCTTCACCAAACTCACCTCCAGACAAGTGGCTAAGTTCACCCGCAACAACATCATCGCCCGATATGGAGTTCCACACGAACTCATAAGCGATCAGGGGTCACACTTTAAGAAGGACGTCGCAAAACTCTTGGCAGCCTTCAAAATCCAACATCGGCGATCCTCTACCTGCCGACCCCAAATGAACGAAGCCGTCGAAGCCGCAAACAAAAACATCAAAATGATCATTCAAAAGATGGTCGAGAACTATTCCGAGTTGCCTGATAAGCTCCCTTTTGCTTTATGGGGATATCGCACCTCCATCAGGTCATCAACGGGTGCAACACCGTACACCCTGGAATATGGCATGGAGGTCGTGTTGCCCGTCGAGCTCGAAATACCTTCCTTGAGGGTTGCCCTCGAGAGCCAAATCCCCGAAGTCGATTGGGTCAAAGCCCGATATGATCAACTCATCACTCTTGACGAGAAGAGGTTAAGGGCACTATACTCATCACACGTCTATCAACGGCGCATCACGAATCCGTCAAAACACGCAACATCCAAGAGGGTGACCTTGTGTTGAAAGAAATCTGGGTACCCATCACAGATCCGAGAGGCAAGTTCAAACCTAATTGGACCGGCCCGTACATCGTTTAAAAGATCCTAAGTGGCGGAGCGGTCAAGATCTTCGACATCGACGGCCAAGAGTTCTCCCAACTCACCAACTTGGACCAACGGAAGCGGTTCTACGCCTAACAAGCATCAGCAAACACATCCTGACAAATCTGGCACTAACTCGTTCAAAAAAAAAAAAAAAAAAAAGAATGGTCGCAAGCGCGAACTATGAATGGCCTGATTCCTCAACCGGGATACATAGGCAGCCTCACTACGAGGTTCGGCCCCTTTCATAACTTTGCGCTTTATGAGTTCACTTCATTATCAGTCTTGATCAAATAAAGGCTTTAACATTTTGGCTTTGAGTAAAAACTTTGTTTTTCCTAACTTTCTTCACAAGATGGACAAACAAATTTTTCTCTCAAACAAAAGCTCGTTTCATTGATTAAGACATTTGATTACAAAGGCAACTCATGGGACACAACACCCTTAATTACAAAGCAACTAGAAGGGTCCACAAGCTACAAAACACCCAGTAGACCACAAAAAACTAAAACACAAAATAAAGCACCACCATCCTAAATGAAGCTCAACCCTAAGCGGAAGGGTCCTAAATCCTTTCCCGCTTCTCGTGTCACCCCCTGTAAGAAGTCACTTTCTGGGAGGGTTCCTTCTCCTAGGGATCTTCTCCCATTCTTCCTTAGCCTTTCCCTTTCCCTTGTCAAATGGACAAGAGCTTCTTCCTTCTTGGTTCCTTCTTCCTCCTTCATTGATCACAACAGGACCCCAGACGTCGAGGGGGAGATCATCACACAAGGACTCATCACTAGCACCCACGGATACAGCCTCAAGATCCCTCAAACGTGAGCGGGTCCTAGCATTAGGAGCGGTGATCCACGCCTTATACTCATCAGACACGTAAGTAGTCTCAGCGACGCGGGGTTCAACCCAGGTCTCAAGGCGGTACTAATACCTCTCCCACTCAGCAACGGTCTCTGCGGTCAGTGCCCTAGTCGAAGGTTTCACACAATACCGATACAGAATAAGCTGCCTCAACCCGTACTAACGTCTTAGTCGACAAGGGAAGAAGTAGGTAATCTCCCGTAGCCCAAGAAGGCGAGCATAAGAGGTAGACAACTCCTCACAAGCCTTCATCGGGCCGACCTTCCACCATCTAACTCGGTAGCACAACGTGGGGATGTTCTTCATAAACTCCCGCCAATCGGCCATGGACCAATCTTCAAAGCACAGCGGACGAGTAGCAAAGTTTTTGGCCTCGTATGGAGAGTCGGGCTCAGGGCAAATGACAAGACACAGGTGCTCCATGAGCCAAATCTGACACACGAAAATAGCAAGCATCAGACATCCACACTAGACATTACGAAACAAACAGTACACGAGCAAACTTACTTGTACGAGGAGAGGGCTCCCACCCAGAGTTCCTAGCAGGGCAAACTTATCCAAGCCAATGAGAGTTTCCCTTACCACCAAGGCGAATGGGGAACGGTCGTTCTGGACTGCTCACGACTCGTAACAGTGAAGCTTGACCCCACCGATCGTTGGACGAGACAAAGAGAAAGCGGTGAAGGAGGCAAAAAATGAAAGCGCGCCTCCGATACCTCTCAAACCTAACATCATGAGAGGGCCTTGCGAACTGAAAAGTGAGAACGACCCCCATCACATCACGCGATCGCCATTGAGGAAAAATTTTGTCTGCCTGTCAAAGCCCATAACTTAGCTGATATAGCCTTCAAAATCCTCGCCAGTATACGGAACGGCGGGAAGTGCTGTAATATCCCATATAACTTCCTATATTTCGGGAAATGGATTTGTTAGTTTCGAGTACGAAAATTCTTTTAAGTGGGGTAGAATGTAATACCCGTCTATTTTCTTAAAATTAGAAAACAGTTTATTTATATTATGGTGGAATAATTATTCGATTTATGAGTTTTCAAATATCAAATATATATTATTTGGTTTATTTTTGGAGTTATAAAAGGATGAAAAATTATTTATATTGGGTGAGATATTATTTTGATATCATTATTTTGTAAAGGGATATTTCGTTATTTATTTTGAAAAGAAAAAGAAAAGAGAAATTAAAAATGTTATTAAAAGGGAGATATTTCCTTCTATTACTTAACCATCTCATTTTCCTTCCTTAAGAGGAAAGCTCCTCTACTTAACCCACCTCTTATTCTCATTCTTCTCCTTTGTCTCACTTGACACACCACCACACCACCATCTCCTCTGTTCTTCTTCTCACCCGACACCACCATCTCACTTTCTCTCCCTCGCGCGTTCTCGCTCAGCCGGCACACGGCCACCACCACCTTCGTTGCTGCCCTCGCCGACCAGGTGCTCAGGCAAGTTTGCCTTCCCCTCCTCTCCGTTTTGTGCGATGGGCTGCTGTGGTGGGCCATCTGTTCTGTGCGGCTCAGGCTCTCCACCAACTGAGCAGTTCTTTCTTGTTCGGGTGACCACTATCAGCTAGTGGGTCTAGCCATTACCGTGGGGTGGGCTTGAGCTCTCACACCCTTTCTCTCTCTTTCTTGTTCACGTGTCTGGGCGTGGCTTCAGGTCTGAGTTGCCGCCATTCTCACGGTGTCCTTTCGCCGATTTGCCGACCACCAAGCTCGTGGTCACACTTCCCTTCTCTATCTTCAATTGTTTTGGGTAATCAACCCTTAACCCTTAATTTCCTAATTTGAGTTTAATTGAATTAATTCTGATTTTGGGGTTTTATGTTCATACTTTCTGATTTGGTTAATTGATTGATATTCAGTGAATATTATTTTGTGAATTTGATTGGCAAATAGTGACTGAAAGTGGCTTGGATGGCTAATTGCTTGGATTCGATTATGAGGTAACACATTTCATCCTTTCAAACTGATTGTTGTAAAGTAACACACTTTATCATTTCAAAATGATGTTGAATTGTAACATATTTTATCATTTCAATGTAATCGTTGATTTGTAACATACTTATCCTTTCAAATTGATTTTGAAATGTAAAAACAGTTTATTATTTGGATTTGGTTGAAAGTAAAAATAGTTTCTCATCACTTGAATTATGATGTTTGATTTACTAATACTAGTCGAATAGAATGATTAACTGAAACCGTGAGATCGGTTGATATGATTATACTTGGGTTTTGTATTGGTTCGTATAAGAGCCTAATTGGATTATTGTTACGAGCGAGCATGATTAAGCTAAAGTTTTGACCGATTGGTTAGAACCTTGTCGATTGAGTGATATTTTTGAGGTGGAACCTTTGATTATGATTTAAGTGGTTAATTTGTCAGATTAGACACTAAACTGAGAACATTGAATTATATTTGGGAACCCGTGCCATAGGTTGTATTATTCGTTTGAACCCGATTGGGTCTCTCTGTTGAATGAGGATTATGATTGGTTGATATCTCGAAAGGAGATTCGTATATGAGTATATGCATATGTTATTTGGTTCGAGGCTCATAGGTTGTCGATTACATGGTTCTTGGCATGTAGGTGAGTGGCGATGTAACTGGTTACTTTTTGAAATGTGTTGTCCCGATGTGGACTTTGTGATTCTCCCGATGTGGAGTGTTAAGCAAGTATGATGGCTTACCGGTGCCGAAAGACTGAAATGTTTTGAGTTCATTGGTCCATGTAGCCAGATGGCCGAGACTAGACTAGAAGTTGTCGACTAAGAGCATTGGCACACTATTTGGTTTTAGAAGCAAGTTGAGTTGTTCGTGAGATTCTTTGAGATGTTTTGGCTAGTCTATAGCTAGTTGACTATAGGACTTGTCTTGGAGGTCAATCGACCTTAGTTATGATTCCAACTCTTTACATCTCGATTTATAACTCCCCAATTTATATCTATTATATATACATCTATATATATTCTTATTATTATTATTGTTATTTTTACTCGATGATGTATGGTTACACCGGCAATTTGCTGACATGTTATTTTCCTTTTTCCCCATGTCTTCTTCTTATGGTGGGGCTACGACGATCCTTTGAGAATTTGTCACATTTGGGGAGTAAACTGGTAGAATGTTTCACATGTCTGTTTGACGTGAGGATATCATTTGCTTCCGCTGGCACTCGTATAGAGTTACTCTGAAGATAACAGTCGTAATTGAGTTATCATTTATTGTCTAATTTGGTTATGTTGTAATAAATAGATCATTATAGATACTTGGTTATATATTTGGATTTGATTACCCTTGCACTCTTCTAATGAGTGGAGTGCGGCGGTAACGCCTTGGGTTTATTGGATTTGTTTTGAGTTTTGTTTTGAACAGGTTTTTGTATTAAGCCTATTGGTTGGTTTATTGAATTTACATGTGAAACTCTGCCGGATCTTCGGCTCGATTTTTATGTATTTTATTTCTATAAAACCGGGGTGTTACAAGTGCGTCTCGAGGATAACCAACAATCGCCTCGAACTCCTCCACCAACGGACATAGTTCTTTGTCCCCAAAGCGGAACACATGAAACTTCGGATCCCAATAACTCGCGGCTACCCGAAGGAGTTCCTAAACGATTCTCACCTGCCGTAAGGTGAAGAAAGCATTTAGGGAAAAGACTCCCAAAGATCCCCTATCTTCCTCCAGTATACTCTTCATCCAGGCATCGAACATCATTTCAGAATTCGACATTTTCTCGAAGAAAGGATCTTTCTAAAGAGCATATTGAGCAAGAATGAGTAGGAAAAGGCCACCCAAGCCCCTATTTATAGGCAAGAACGTGCACAAAACAACAAAAAAGGACCAAACCGGCTAAAGCTCCCACCGGTCCGAAGAGCACCCACTACCGGACCGGTGGGGCCCACCGGTTGACCGGTCTCACCGCTGGTTGACCGATGGGAGCCACTTTAGGGCCGCGGCTTAATTTTGCCCGGTCTCCCCCTCCTGGTACCATTTGGGACCATTTCGCCCAAATTCGAGCCGGGGACCACCTCTCCTAAAGCACATGACTCCCTATTTTGGGCATTTAAAAGTGTTTTTACAAAAATCGGAATTTCCATGAGAATGGACACCCCTCCCCAGCGTCACTCAGATTGTGCCTAGGTCGCTAACCGCTACCTGGTTGAATTTATTGCTTGACTAATTGCCTGATACTTGAGGGTTTCAACTTTTGTAGATATCTTTTGCAAACAAAAATATAGCAGGCACTGACACAAACAAGACGGCTAAAACAAGAGTCAAAAAGCAACGTGTATATACAAATATTGGCATGTTTCTTTTAACAAAAGCAGGAATCACAACTCTACAAGAGAAGCTACAAAGTCAAGGACAACCCAAGTTGGATTCGGACCGAACTCTAGAAATAGACTCATGAGTATCCATAGAGGAAACACCCTCCTCAATGCGGTCCAACAGCTCCTCATTGCACAAAGCCCCTCGCTCTGAGGGAGGCTCCTCCCAAGGACCGGCACTCCAGTAATAAACCGCCCAATAGCCGCTGCCAAACAAAGAATTCACCATGCCCGCTACATCATCTGAAAAGATTGGCATGTCAGCACCAGCCATCACACCAACTGATGAACTAGGCCCCACTCCAAAGGGCACTCCTCCGAATGACATGCTCGGGCCAGCACTAAACGGCACGCCCGGCATACTACCAAAAGAACCACCGGCAATGGCACCCGACACACCACCAGGACGAAAGCCGCTAACACCCTCGAAAATGCTACTCGAAGGCATCCCCACAGTGTGCGGCACACGACCGGAAGACCCAGTCTCGTCCTGGCCTCGGCCAAGATGGGACGAAGGAATCAACCCGCCTTCGCTCTCACACGGAGCCACTGGGGGCTTGATAACAAGGGGTCAACATACGAGGCATGGGTATCCGCCATCTAAGACTCGCTCCACCCTCCATCTGGCCCCCAAAGCACGGCCAAGCAATAAAAGGTCGAGGAACATGCCCCGACCGGGGTACCTACACAACCTATAAGGGTATCAGAAAACGGCAAACGCATGTAAACAACCACAAGGCACAAGAATCAACGTCTACCTCAGACACGTCACTGCGCCTCTTGCAAGAGATCTGCCGATATAGATCCCTTATCCACTCTAGGAGTGAATGATACTGACCACCCGTCGGCTCTGCGCTTAGTCAAACTAAAAAGCAAAGGAAACATTGAGGTCACAGTGCAACTTTTGGTGCTCAAGCAAAACCAAAAAACACTTACCCCTCGGCTCCCCGGCGGGACCGCATCATCAAGCACACTGATCGGAACATCCACCCGTGGAGCTGGGCGGTTAATCGGAAAGTTATTCTCGTCATTATCCTCCACATCAGCTCCAGGGACCACGGATGGTATCCCCGATACGGACGCCTGCTTCATCCAAAACAAATATTAGTCAATTGCACCACACATAACGAAATGCATGCAACAGACAGACAATTACCCCCGACCGAAAGTTCTCGGCTAAACGAGTCGAGGAAAACTCCGCATAAACCTGTTCGTGGCTCCTATCCGGAGGGGTAGGCATCAGGAAACACTCCGCAGGAGCTCCCATTATGGCTCGCTCACGCCATGTCTCCCTCAAAAACTTGTTCAAGAACATGGAATCGGGTGGATCCCTCGGAACAAGCGGGCCATCATAATCAAGGATCAGCTGCCGCATCACACTCTCCCCTAAAAACCATTTAAAACCAAAGGGGTGCACCAATAGCACCCTTCGCTGATCGCTCTCCATTGAAGCCATCGACGTACTAACCCTTCCCAAATGTCGCTCCCAAGGAAACCAAATGACCTGCACCAAACAGGTTAAAATCTGAAGCAAATGACAAAAGCACCTATGAAAGCCCTCAACCTTAACTGTTCGGATCTCAAGTCGGCCAAAACATCCCGCACCTCGCTAAGTCGCTAGGACCGCTCAAGAGAGGTACTCCAAGAGCGAGTAGCCGAAATCCCAACCTTACCGGATGTGGCCGCAGGTCTCAACTAACGGAAATGCTCATACAGCTAAATCTGAAACACGCACACCACGTGTTAAACAAACATGCAAAACAAGACAACACGGAAAACACCCTAGACAAATCCAGCACATACCTCCAAGATCTGGACGAGCCTCTAGGAAGCCACCTGCCCAACAGACTCATTTGCCGGTGGAACTACGGATCCCTCATCCCTCTCAACAGAAGGCTGACCCCGCGCAGGCTTACCTTCAGCCTTCCGGCCCTTCTCCGCACTGGGCCGTCTGCAACACGACCTCAAACGCCGCACCAGTACGCCCCAAGACAGTGTTCCCCAATCATAGGTCGCTAAGCTCGCAAAGTCCTCCCGCAGGTGCGTAAGATAGAAAAGATGCAACGTCGAACCCTTATCGGAAAACACCATGGCACCCAACAAATACGCAATGAAAACGCGGGCAGACTGCTCAATGCTCATGCCCTCCAACTATAGGGAGGTGAAAATGCCAGCCACACGCTGAAGTGACACCTTCGGATGACCCCCGAACAATCTATAAAAGGGTTCTTCAAAGAGAGCCAACACCTCCTCGGAACGCAATGTGGCACTAAAGTCAAGCTTCTGACCCATACAAGGGAGCCCCGAGATAACCGAAAACTCGAAGGGAGTAATCGTCATCTCACCCACTGGGAGGTGGAAAGTGTTGGTGGTATCCCAAAAACGCTCAACAAGCGCCCTCGGGATGGCTCGGGATCTTGCTCCCAAGATAAACACCGTCTCCACCAAACCTCCGAAACCAGCCAACATCACCAAGTCGCGGCTCTCCATCCGCAGCAAAGCATAGATCATCGCCACATCCCCGACGCAGCCATGGGTCTGGTAGCGGTAGTCAATCTCCAACAGAAAAGCAAAACACAAGGCAAAATCACTCGCTACATCCGAACAAAGCAACAACAAATCCTAAGCACTGCATTTTCATCAACAAAGCAACAGCAAATCCTAAGCACTGGATTTTCATCAAACAAAGCAACAGCAAATCCTAAGCACTGGATCTTTGTCAAACAAAGCAATGACAAATCCTAAGCACTGGATTTTCATCAGCAAAATTACAGCCACTACAACAAAATGACTCTATACCAACACTGTACGAACGACACTTCTTGATTTGTTGGCTTTTGAATGAAAAATGACAAATTTAGTAAAAGTGTTGCCATAGATATCTAAGGCGACATTTTATATGAAGTGTCGCCATAATTTATAAGAAAAGACAACACTTTTATTAAGTGTCGCCTTTTATCAAGAGTAAATCCAACACTTACATAAAGGTGTTGCAAATACAGAATGTTTATGCAACACTTGTTATAAGTGTCGCAAATTCGAAATGTATATGCAACACTTGTTAAAAAGTGTTACAAATTATAAATTTATGTGCAACACTTGTTAAAAATTGTTGCAATGCTCAAATGACAATGAGCAAATTATTGATTTAGCGACACTAAAGTGTGGTATTTGATTAGCCTTAAATATAGTACTTTTAGATAAATTTTGTGTTTATTTTAGCTCAAGGGAAATATTTTTAGAGTATGTTACATTTACAACAACATGCAACAACAACAACAACAACAACAACAACAACAATGAGAGAATAACATTTTCAACTTTTTTTTTCTTAAAATTCAAATATTTTCAATTTGAAGTAATTTGATTGTTTATTTTATTTCAGTTACATTGTGAAGAAATATGAAATATAAATTATAAAAAAAAAAAAAAAAACTTACAAAGTACCTCAAAGAAAAATAAATAATGCATATACGTAATTTTTCCTTATGTTTAATATCTGTCTTATTTTTACATTTTTTGTTCATGATGATGGGATTAATAAATTCTATTTTGTTAATAAAATAAACTAGGTATAGTTTTTTTATATCAATATTCATCATCAATATTGAATATAAATTATTTTACAATACTTTAAGCAAATGTATAATTAATTTGTGATCTATAATTTAGAACATATGTTATTCTGTATAAATCATAATAGAGTAGAAGTAACAACAACAACAACAACAACAACAACAACAACAACAACAATAATAATAAGTGGTGGTGGTGGTGGTGATGGTAGTGTGGTACGGTGGTAGTGGGTATAACAACAACAACAATTTTTGATCTATAATATATAATATATGTTATTTTGTATAAATCATAATAAAGTAGTAGTAGTAGTAGTAGTAGTAGTAGTAGTAGTAGTAATAAGTGGTGGTGGTAGTGTGGGGATAGTGGGTATAACAACCATATAAATTATATTTTTGTCAAGAAGTGTCATGAAGGTTTAGTTTAGCATGTTGGTAATAGGTTGTGTGTTATATATAGGAGGTTACAGGTTCAAATCTTGTTATAACAGCATTTCTTGCAGAGATTGTCAAAATTTCAATAGTAGATGGAGAAACATCGCATAGTGGGTCTAGATGTGTATGTGACCTTGATTCTAATTAAATTTATTTTTTATTATTAATTTTTGGTAATATTGATTCAAATAAGAAAAATAACTTGTCTTAGAGTAATAAAAGTGTTGCATTGGAAAGTGTCGCCTTTGCTTATCAGAAGCAACACTTTTTGAATGTGTTGCCTATTATTTAAAAAGTGTTGCCTTAGGGCTAAGGCGACATTAGCTAAGGGGGCACTTTGAAAAGTGTTGCACTTTCCCTAATGCAACATTTTTTGGTATTTAAACAACACTTTAGGGGTGTTGGCATAGATTTGTTTTGTAGTAGTGAGCAGATCCTAGATATTGGGTTCTATAAACAATCCTAAGTAGGGGGCTATTTCAACAAAAACGACAACAAGTCCTAAGCATTGGGTTTCTTAAAGCAAGCGACAAAGCAACAAGAAGGCTTACATTCACATGGCTGCCACGTGCCAAAAGGTGCCGGTCGGGCTCCACCAGCAAATCACTAGGATCCCACCCAGTCTTCAGATGCGGGTCATACCTGCAAAAGTTCTTAGGGGGAAAAGGAATCCTCTCCCCTTAGGTGCCGTCGGCAACCTCCCGACCGGTGAACCAGTCTCGCGGCCCGCGGACCGATCTGGCCTGATCCGTCTCTCACATCCTCCTAGCTCCTTTTCGCCTGCAAAATTCGATCTCCCGCACAAAATTTCGATAGTTGTTTCTTCCTAACCGACATTCGCGCCAGTTTTTGAACCACACCAGTTCAAAATTCATCATTTGCAGCTACGTCACGATAGGTAAAATTCTTATTTTGAACCCGTGTTCGCTCCAAAATCATCAAAATTGCTTTTGCACCTAAGACCATTTTTTTAAACACTATTACACAATCTTTACAAAAGCCCGACATGACTCGGCGCTCGCAAATTTTCCACTACTACACGATGGTTTTACAAAAGCTCGTTTGACTCGGCACTTACAAAATCTTTTCACATTCCATCACAGAATTTTACAAAAGCACAATTGACTCGGCACTTACAAAATCTTTTCACATTCCGTCACGGAATTTTACCAAAGCCCGATTGACTCGGCACTCACAAATCTTTATGCATTCCTGGATTTTGTATCAAGCCCGATTTAACTCGACACTTACAAAAAAAATTCTGACTTTGGCTCGGTACAAACTTTTACAAAAACACATTTCTGGTAGTTTGAGAAAACGATAGCCCATTTGTTTCTCTTATTCAACAGGCGCTCATTCGCCTTAATACACATTAAACTCGATTTTACTCGGTAGCAAGCAGGCGATTCGGCAGCACGAGAAACAAAACACAATTTGTTCCTCCCGTGCAACAGGTGGCTACCCACCTATACACATGTCCCTCCCCAGG
>BSSO01003763.1:0-15792 GCA_030267885.1 Mesembryanthemum crystallinum
GAAATTAGATAGGTTAAAAGGATAAATGCGTGATTAGGTAAAAATTGGACGGAAAACTTAACGTTTTACAACTTTGGGTCACGAGACACACTTTGTCAAGAGTACAGTGGCACCGCGTAGAATCGAAAAAAAAAAAATCCACCATGTAGAATTTTCCAGACCACAGTGGCACCATGTAAAATTTCCCAAAAAAAAAATATCCCCTCTTACAACTACTTACATAATGGGTTGGGTTACAAATATAAGGGAGTTAAGTTGAATCATTTTAAAAATATTGGACCAGGTGCACCTATCTATTTTTGACCTAATAGCACCTAATTCACTGCCTACACGAGGTTTTTTCTCTTCCTTTTTATTATTTTTGTCTTACTTTTACTAATTTACCTTTTTTCTCGTCTATAAATACTCCATTTGTCTCAAAATAATTGTCATTTAAGATAAAATGAACATATTAAGAATTTTATTATTTCTAGAGTTAGTTAAGGTGTTTGACTACATTGCCCTTCCATTAATTTAAAACTAGGTGCATATGAAAGTGAAATTACTATAGTAATAAATTACAACGATAAATAAGAAAAATAAGGAATTAATGTTGCATTGGAATTGCAAAGCAACAAATAATTTGAGACAAAAAAAAAATATTAGTTAAAGCGACATATTTTGCGACGTATTTATTTGTGGAATATCTGAGGTCGTGCGTCAATAAATTCCCTTTAGCCACGCCCAATGAGGAAGAAAGTTCCTCCTTACTCACACTAAAAAAATAATGAGACAAAAAAAAAAAAAGCTAAAGCGACATATATTATGAGAACAAATAGAGTAGTAAATACTTGCTATGCAATATTATTAGTAAAATAATATTGAACTTTATTACAATATGTAAATATATATTGTGTTAGTATAGAAAGAGATACTAAAACTTAATCAAACTGAACTATCATCGTCATTAGTAATTTATTGTCAATACAGTATATTACGAAAATAAAGTACGTATATATTTATTGTCAAATACTGTAACTTATATTTTCATTCAAATTGAAACTTAGGTGATTGATATACTCTTTATTGTCCGAATTTCAGCTTAACACCAATGACCATCGATCAACTGAGTTGGTTCATCAAGATGGGTGCCAAAAACACGCGATAAACGTAACTATGAACCCTTGATTTCTATTAAATTGATTTCAACACATCTTCGAACGTAGTTGATTTTGTTGTANCAGGAAGGAATAGATAATATTCTGAAGAACAATAGAATTCCACTCTATGCATTATCAGCATCGGCAGGTAATCGCGATTCGAACAAAGCTGAATTTATAGTGATCATGTTTACTCTCAAAATATCCATCCAAAAGAAAGGGAAAATTTGGATTTTAATAATTCAACCTTTTACCCAACAAGCAGTAATAATCCCAACTTTCGAATTAGAAATAAATAATCTAACCTTTTTAAAGTTGTGCTTCCAGTGCACCCCCGTTAACGGAGTTAAGTTTTCCGTCAGATGGTTGGTGACGTGGCATGCTGAACCCTTCTTTGGTACCAATATAAAGGGCCTTCATCCTTAACCCCTGAATCCCCATTTCATCTGCTCTGAAATTCTCCCTCCCTTCCCCCACATATGTCTCCTCTGAATTCTCCCTCCCTTCTCCCACATTCTTCTCTTTAAACCTTTGTCTTTCTTTTTGTGTGACATCATGAGCAGTAGCATAAATTGCTTCTCATCAAATTCGAAGCCCTCAAGCAACAAAATCATCAAATTGGGTCTTAATGGTAGGGTTATGTGCCACCACGATGTTGAAGCTTCCTCCAACATTGTGAAGTAACCTACTGCTCACAAAGGAAAGAAATTTTACTCTTGTGCTATTTGGAAGATAAATTATTGTAATTGTCAAATCAGGGTTTTTCAAATTGAAATTGGAATTTTTTTTTATCCAATTCTAATCTAGTTGTTTTTGTTAGGTTGAAATGTATGATAGAATGCGGAATTAAATTGTGGTTTTATGGTATGGGAGGAAGATTTTAAGGGGATGGTGAAGAACATGATAAATAATTTTGATGATGAAAGTGGTGGAAGTGGTGAGTATGAAATGATAAATGAAGTAATGGAGAAGAACAAGATGTTGGAGAGCAAAGTAGCAAAATTGAAGATGAAGGAGAAGCTTCCTTCAATGGTGATTTGTGAGGAGATGAGAGTTTTAGAGAGAGAGAGAGAGAGAGAGAGAGAGAGAGAGAGAGGGTTTAGAGAGGTTCTATAGGCATGGGTGGATGTATGGCCAAGGCACTGGGGGGAGGGGACCCCAGTCCCACAATTGTTGAATAGTTAATTAAATAAGGATCTATTGAAGAGATAAACAAGTGCCCCCGGCCAAATAATTGGTGTGACCCCTGTCAGATAAAGATCATGAGAGAAGAGAAGGATTCCTACTATAAGACAAAAAAGGGTGAGAGAATGACTAACGATCTTCTACTTTACTCACTGACATAAAAGGATTAAAGTAAAAATACTAGATTGCAATGAGAATTGGTCATTGTAAATAATCAAATATTAATAAATTAAAGTGATAAATGAAACCCAAGCTTCATAAGCTCCCTAGCCCATCACGTACTCCACCCCTCTCTTCTACCTTTTTAATTATCATGAACATTTGTGTCTTGGCTAAATAAATTTGTTCTTTGACCAATTTTACAACAATTAATCATCCTCTGCTACATAACTCGATTCTTTGGTAAAGAGATTTTTCAATTTAAGCATACACACTTGGGGTATAATTAGAGGTTTGACTGGTCAATTGCTAGTTCTTTAGATGCATGAATTGGTAGATGCAATCAGCTAATATTAACAATCTACATTATATTAAAAAAAAAAAAAAAAAGGTGTTATATTGTTATTTTTTCTACTTTATTAGATGATCTATAGTTTATACTACAATATAGTTAAGAAAAATATATTGTAGGATGGCACTTAATTGAGAATGTGCAAGAAAAACTTCTAGTGAACAATAGTCAATTGTATTTTTTTTTTTTTTTTTGCAATTATTATAACAATGTATTTTATATTTAGTTTTTAATTAATTAATTATGTGGATCTGCCTCTGTCTGTAGGCCTGGAATACAAGGGGGTCATCATTAGGCGCCAAAGAAATCAACCAGCTCACGGAAAACTTAACCCCGTTAACGAAGGTGCACTAGAAGTACAATTTTAAAAAGGTTGGATTATTTACTTCTAATTCAAAAGTTGGGATTATTACTGGTTGTTGGGTAAAAGGTTGGATTATTAAAATCCAATTTTCTAAAGAAAGGCTCATACATTGTCATTTTAGGCCCTTCTTATTTCCTTATACTCTCTCCGTCCCACCATTATGTGGCCATTGTACTATTCACTCTAACGTTAAAGAGATGGTGAAATTTGATATGCAGAGAGAAAGAGAGATAGGGATAATTACTAAAATGGATAAAAAGATTGATGGTGGGATAAATGGATGTAATTTATGTATTTTTTGGGGATGAATAGTGCAATACATACGTTTGAATTAGACATAGCTATGCAAACAATGGCCACGTGATAGTGGGACGGAGAGAATACCCATTTTATTCAATTTAATAATAATCCCCCTCTCCCCCCGTTTGCAATTCATTTTTTCTCCGGCATATTACTATTAGTTCAATTCAGCACCATTCAGTTGTAATCCACCTACCCTCTTCAAGTTTGATTGCATTATCATGGGTAAAGGAGAAAGAAGCATTCTCTTGGTAGAAGCTTTGTAATTTGATAAAGGTGTTCGTTGAAGCTTCATCATCAATTGAGAAAGGCCAAGAAGCTGATGGGCTTGCAAAAGGTGTGAACAATGAAGGTCTATTGAAAATTGGCACGATGGCAATCTATAAGTTGTACTGGTTTGAAGGACAACAACACACTTACAAAAGGGGAGAACAGATGGGGTGAATTCCTTACTTGTAGTACTTTGCCTTCCCACTGTATTTAGAATGCTGAATTTTGGGAGTGGTACTTTTGTTGTGCTTTTGTATCTGATATTGGACATTGAAGCAATAACACTGATCTTTACTTGTCAGAAAAAAGGCATGAACAAGAAAAATAACTTCAGTTGCCTCAGCCAAATAGCTGGATTAGACAAGATCACCACAGACATAACAAAACTGATCATAGAAAAAATTGATCCAAGGTGTGGTGGAACAGGCAAACACAAGTTGGGGACTACCATGTTCTACAACATTATTGACATGTGATAGTAGCAGCATGATTTTATACATCGACTATAGAGCCTATACATCCCAAAACACATTGTAGCGTCGTGTTTGTATTGAACGAAAATGATATATTGAACAAAATAAACCTACCATCAAACATTGCATAGCCAGGTTCGTACACAAGGTGATTTGTAACATATGCACCTGTGCATTACAAGTAGATATCATACATGCAAGAGGCTGAAGTCGCGAATGTCTAATAAATTTTGTACCCGTGATTAGAATTGCTTGAGAAAGTCAGGGCAAGCAAGTCATTGATCACTTCAGCTCTTCAAAGACAGTTGTATGCCAAGGCTGAAGAGTCCCATCTATTTGAACAAAATGGGACAACATTTTCAGTACATAGGGCAATTAATTTCAAAAGCATCAGAAATATCACAAGTTTATAGGAGCACTACCAAGAAATAAGATTAGTCCACTTCTTTTATCCCTGCCTCAATTTGTTGCAGCTAGAAAGATGTTCCGTCACCTTGCTCCACCCTGAATTTACTGGCTGATTAAGATCACAGCAGATAAGCTCTAATCAGGAAAGATTAGCAAAATAGGAATCTTACTTGGGATGCTTGAGAAGTCAGGCTCGATTCCGTTGCCATTGATATCCAAGTGGCCAGGTGTGACATACTTTCCAATTGTGACAACCACACCAGATCCATCATGGAGCTCAAATACTGATTGAATGAGACCCTGCACATATTTGATAATTCATACAATTCATTTTGTATTCACGTAAAGTGTCAAAAGTCTTTTACCCCCATACTAGTAAAAATTTCCATTTCAATCTAGAGTCTGGACATACTGATGAAGGCAAGGTGTCTAGGAAACATGGTATATCAAATGTTGACAAAACCTCACCCCTCCCCTCCTCTTTGCAAAAAAAAGAGTAACCATCACATTTAAGAAGAGAAGTAGAGAAATATTAAAAGGAAAGAAACAAAGGAAGACAAAGGAGTCTAAGATACTGATCTTCGAACCTTGCCATAAGTTTTTTCACCCACTAGAACAGCTCTGCAATTATCATGAAGAGCAGATGCTACCTGCATCAATCACAAAAGTTATGCTGCTACAAGATAGCATGCTGACTATCAGAAGATGCTAGCAAAAAGGAGCTTACAATTTCACTTGCACTTGCAGTATTGTGGTTCACCAAAACCTGTATAATGAGTATAGCAGTTAGCCGGAAATAAAGTTAGATAGCTGTAACAAAGAAAGGGAATGGTATGCTGTCAGTTCTTTGTATGAGTTTCAAATGTTAAATTGGCAAAGAAATTATCATCATATGTCTTATGTTCAACAGATGCACATTCAGACACCAACAAAGTTGGGAGATCACAAATAGGCCATAAACAAAGGTTCTCTACCATTACTTTACTTGGAGGGAAACAAATCTAACTTAGGTGATTAGTTTTCCATCTCCTCTTCTACAAATCAACTAGAAACATTGGCAATATATGCAGCAAGTAGAATGCAACCGAGCTCTAGTTCTAGATATTCAAGGGAATTAGAATTTTGAATGTACTTCTATGATATCATCAGTCCATTAATGCCAATCTGAAACTCAACCCTGAAAAAGAATATCTTCTACCTGGTCCAAGACAAGTAGAAAATATAAAATATGGTTGCTACAGCTCACTTACACGTGGCAGACTAGACACTGCATTTGCAGTGCAACATCTGAGTTATTTCATGCAAAATACAGGAGTACCTCACATGACTGCAGCTCAAGTTACTCTACAACACATTTCAAGGAAATCCAGCTCTGGTCTGTATATGAAGTCTAAGACTCTTTTCAGCGACATGTCTACAGTGGTTTTATTGGAGTTCTCTCCCCTAGTGGCAGGAAGTGTATTGGTGTAGTTATCATGCTATAAAACAGTACTATTTCCTAGAAGTTTAAAAAGCAAGCTGCTTATTCTATCTTCTAACACAGAAGTAAAGTATAGATCAACGAGAAGAGTTAGCCCGGATCACAAGACTACCCCATGAGCTCATACTCCCCTGTCCAGCGATACCTGACCCTCTAAACTGTAATAACCGAGCCAAAAATCCAGTTTTTAATTAGAATAATGAACATTGAATTAGATAGCCACCTATACAAGGTCTTATCAGCCTGTCCTATCACAATTCACGAGTAGTTAACGGATGTTTGTACAAAAGGGTTGATAGGCTAGCATCAATACATAGTGGCAAGTTAACAGACCATTATAAACACCGACTTACCGGGAGGGGGGGGGGGGGGGTCAGTGGGTTTTGATATCATAAGCAGCAGCACATTTTAAAGTTCAAAACCTCCAAACACTTCCATAGATGTTGTTCAACTTATTTTATGTCGAGAGAGGTTATTAGAGAGGACCTAGAAGGAAGATAGAGCATCAGCAGTTAATATATACATTCTAGAATATGTATTTCTCTCTACTTTGTACATTCTATATTCTGCTTCTTTAGATAGAAAAGTAATTACATTAATAAACAGCGAGTTACAAACGTGGGGGGACACGGCGTCCGGTATCCACTAAAACATAATCAAACTAAAAAAATGCCTCTCCACATGAACTACCCCCTCCATACTCCTCCTATTCCAAACTATCCCTTAAGGCGTGGACCAAATTCTCTTATTTTATAAATAAATCTCCTTCTCTATGCTTACAAAGAGTATTTATAAGCGAATGTAAGAACTTAATAAAGGAGAGGTATCTTTATATGATTTTGGAGTACATATATGGGTTAATTAACTGCTATGCCTCTAAAAAACTACTAACTCCCTTTTAACATATTCTGATGATTTGGAATATCACAGTATCTGCAAAATACTAGAGCTAGAGTATGCCCAATACTTAGAAGCATGTCAATAGACATTCTAGAACAACCAGCTGAGGCTCTAACAAACTTGTAACTTGAATCTACCGAACTCTTTAGGCGTGGAATTAAATTATGAAATATATATCTCTTAGAGCATTGTTGGATTCTGCTCAAGTGCTGCATATATCACCAACCAAAACAAACAAACAAAAAATCTAGGGTGTAGGACTACAATGCTTTTGAGCTAACGAGTTCTGATACTAAGAGGTTGTTTGGCCGAATTTCTAGGATTTTGAAGTTCTCCTTCACAAATCATCCTCCCCCTCAACCTTTCTCTTCCCCCAAGAGCTTCTAAGAAGCCAAATAAAGACTGGAAATTGAAGCTCTAAATTGGATCATCAATTTCTAGTCCCATTCTGGCTTCTTAGAAGTTCTTGGGTAGGAGGAAATGAAAGGGGGAGAGGGAGGGAAATTTGTGAAGGAGAAGCTCAAAATGTAATTAACTGTTATGCCTCTAACAAACTACTAACTTTATACATCAAGCATGTATACTGCATTGAGTAATCTCCCATGTTAGCTGAATCCATACCATAACTGGAGCAGTAATCAGTGGTGCATTCTCCGCAACAACAACATTCTGGGATTGATCTCTTCCAGCAGTATAAGTCACCTGCGGACAAACAGGGTTAGACAACAAAGAGAATAGTTTGTTGCAGAAAGGAGTCAAATTAATGTTAGCAACTTTTCAGCTTTGCATCATGCAATGACACCAATATAACCTCCAGAAGAGCATGTGCCTACTGATGATCCAATTGATAAGGCCTCGACATTTTTTTTTTTAATATATTCTCTTTTCAAATAAGAAAAAAGTATATATTAACCAAAAAACTCAGAAGTACAGCCTTAGAGGACAAGGAGTCCTTTATGAAAAAACAATTTACACATCAGCCCAATGACGAAGAATATGTGAGATGGAATAACTCCCAAAACTATCAGCAGCTTTAGCCCACAAAGAAGCTAAAAAGGCTACCCTATCCCACAATCTATCAATAGGCATAGACATATGCCAAAGGATCACATAGAATTCTGCCACAAGGTTCACAACACCCTCTTCTTCTGCCCACCAAAACCTACAAATCTTATACACAAGAAATTCATAACGTACAAATCTTATATGCAAGAAATCCATAACAGTATCCGGGTATATGCAAGTCTCATTATCATGTTTTACAAAGATATTGTTGTAGATTATCACGATTATCGATTTGTGTTGCTGTCTCATTAGGATATTGTAGATAGTCATAATATAACATTACGTAGTATTTCAGCATGATTGAGTTTCCTATTCTAATCAGGATTATTGTAGAAACTTGATATTTCTTACATTAAGTCTAAAAGAGAGTTAAAAATAGATTGATTTCTCAAGATCATGCTTACAACAAAAGCAACTAAGCTCAAATAGACATTTTGGACATTGAAAACATAATTAAGCATCTCAATTAGATAATCATGTGCTTTCAGAAAGGTCATTGACATGTCGCGAAATTTCAAGGTAATAACTAACATGCAGTCCGAGGAGTTGCATAAAGAAAGGGGAGGTAGAAGAAAAGAAGGCAAATAACAAGTAAATTAAGCAAGCGTACACGATAGCATCACCATACCGTATCCCCTTTATTCAGAAACAGCTTTGCAATTTCAATTCCAGCCTGAAACAAGGCAAATAGAAGTATCAAAATGGACTACGAAAAAGTGATAAGAGCTCAAAAGTGCATAGTTTTATTCCCCTATACTTGTTCCTTATTTGTTCCTTGTTGAGTCTTGGTGTCATTTTAGCTATGTTCTTAGGTTTTGGGTCTTATTTATTAGTTTCTTAGTTTTATAGTTAATTTGATGTTTTAATAGTTGTTTTTGGCTTTAGGCAATGAAGACCACGAGCTCAAAGAAGAAACAGGGAGAGAAACAAGGTTAGAACTCAACTGGAAACAGTTTCACTGGAGGAAAAAGTGAATGAACAGGGCAGCGGAACAGCTGACGAAACGTGAATTGCAAAGAGAACAAATTTGATTCCCAGATTTAATCCAATCTTTCCCCAGATTTTCTACACGTTGTAGGATGATTTTTGGTGATATTTAATACACTAGAATGTTCTAAAATACTATCCAAAAATTGTATGCTTGGCGAGCAAGGCAAGAGATGGAGTTTTATGGCAAGTATGGCTCTACAACTTCCCTAATACTAAGAGGATTCTAGATAGACGAATTTGGATGAATTTCTGGAGATTATTCACTTCCTTAAGCCTCCTAACTACTACCCAATAAAAGATATCAAAAGATAATGAAAATATATTGTGGATAATATCTTTTCCTTAATCGGTTAGTTTTCTAAAGGCTTTAGAAGTCTTCTAGGAAGGATGATCTGAAAAGATAGGAAGTGGGATGTGCCCCCTCAGCTATATAAGCCGAAGTTCAACCATAATTGAAGCAACGCTCGTCCCTTGAACGAATTGGCATTCACGTTGTAGCAGCAGCAGGGGAGCAGGTAGAGGAATAGGGAGGAATAGTTCGAGAAGCAATTAATATCTATGATGTTTCGCCATGCTTCGTGTTGGATTTAGAAATATTATTGTAGTAGAGGAGAGGAGTATTGTGCATAAGAATTTATTTATTTGCATATAGATTTAACATTACATTCAAAGTATTAATTTATAGGAACGCAATGATTATTTTGGATGCTAACTTTTAGGAGTAATCTAAGAACGTCCTATTTCCTAGGATACAAATAATCTATAGTCGTTGTTCTAAATTAGAAAAATGTGGTAAATCTCATTTTTAACACTCCTCCTTGATACTTGCCGTCGTCACACCAAGATTGGATCTGAGAAACTTGAATCTGCCTCTCGGTATGGCCTTGGTGAAAATGTCTGCGAGCTGATATTCTGATGGACAATAAATTAGCTTCACTTCCTTTGCTTGCTCAAACGACATGGAACTTGATTTTCATATGTTTTGTCTTCCCATGAAAGAGTGGATTTTTCGCAATGGCAATGGTGACTTGTTGTCAACTAATAATATCAGTAGCTTGATCTTGCTTATAACCTATATCAGCAAGTATTTTTTTTGTAGATAAATCGCTTGATTAACTGTTGCATGCAACGTATTCTGCTTCAGCGTTCAATTGAGCAACAACATCTTGCTTTTTTGATATCCATGAAAATACTTCAAAACCAAGTATGAATGTATATCCGAAGGTACTCTCCATGTCATCTACGGAACCTCCTTAATCACTGAGAGAATATGCAATTAATTTTGCATCTTGACATGGTTGAAAAATACTCCATAATGTGATGTTTCTCTTAAGTATCTTAGGATTCTCTTAGTTGTCCCCATGTGGACTTCGCTTGATTCATTCATGAACCTTGAAAGTAAGCTTGCAAGATACATCAAATCGGGTCTAGTTGCTGTAATATACAACAAACTACCAACCATAAATGCTTGGGATTGACCTTCATATGTCCCTCAGACTTGGACAACTCTTCGTTCAATATCAGAGAAGTAGCCACTGACTTACAGTGCTGCAACAAACTACCAACCATACTTGGCTTGAGAGATGAAGATTCCCTTGTGAGATTGGTAAATCTCCATGCCAAAAAAATAATTCATTAACCCGAAATCTATCATTTCAAACTTCTTTTTCATCTCGTTTTTGAAGGCAATGATCATGTATGGATTATTTCCTGTCACGAGCAAATCATCAACATATAGAGAAATAAGTAATAACATCGGATTTGCCATGCTTTTTGATGTAGAGGGTGTCTCATTCTTACTCCTTATAAAACCTTGATCAATAAAATATGAATCAATTTTACTGTACCATGCTCTAGGAGCTTGTTTAAGCCCATATAAGACCTTCTTATGGTGCTTGATGCTCTCTTCCTTTTACAACAAAACCTTCTGGTTGCTCTACATATATCTCTTCCTCAATGTCACCATTTAAAAAAGCGGATTTCACAACAAGTTGATATATTTTCCAACTATTCTGGGCTGACAAAGCTATCAATGTTCTCACTGTGTCGAGTCCAGCAACAGGAGCAAAAGTATCTCCATAATCCACTCCGGCTTGTTGAGGATATCCCTTAACGACTAACCTTGCATTGTACTTATTCACAGATCCATCTGGATTCAATTTGGTTTTGAATACCCATTTAACACCAATAACTTTTTTGTTTTTCGGTAGATCAACCAACTCCCAAGTATGATTTTTGTGGATTATACTAATTTCAGTCTTCATGGCTTCTTGTCATTCTTTTGTCTTAGCAGCTTCGACAAAATTGCAGGGCTCTTAGATAGCAAGGACTCACACATTTCAGGGTTTAGATGGATTACAGGACAATTTTTATAGACATCGCTTAAGAGTCATTTACCTCTTGGACCGGTAGTATTATCATCTGAAGATGGTGTGTCAACTGATTTGGTGAATTAATGGGTGTGGTAGGAGATAACCCATAATCATTTTCATCATCAAGAGCATTTGTGTCATCCTGATTATCTTTCGAGGTTCTTCTAGATTCAACTCAGGAGGATTATCCATAGGAACTACAACGATATTCTTCTCAATCTTCTGCTCTTCCCAGTTCCACATTGCATTCTCATCGAACTCTACATCTCGTCTGATCACTATGTCTTCTGTATTTTCCTTGAAGTGCCTTGGTAGGAAGTCTATTTAGCAAGTAAATAGTTGTATTCACAGCTTCTGCCCAAAATTTCTTTGGCAACTTCTTCTATGCCAACATGCACCTAGCCATTTCCATCACTGTTCTATTTTTCCTTTCGAATACACCATTTTTTTGCGGCGTATAACCACCTGTGCGTTGATGTTCTATGCCTTCATCCTCACATAAATTATCGAATTCTGATGAGGTGTACTCCTTGCCTCTATCAAACCTGATTTTCTTCATTTTGCAGCCACTTTAGGTCTCAACAAGAGCTTTGTATTTCTTTAGTATGTGTGAAACATTTGATCTATCCTTCATGAAGTATACCCATGTCATTTGAGTATAATCATCAATGAATAAGATAAAATACCTGTTCTCGTTGAGCAACAAAGTTCTCTGAGGCCGTATATGCCGGTGTGTACTAGGCCAAGTTTTTCTTTTGCTCTCCAGGCACCTTTAGTAGGGAAAGGTTTTCGATGTTGCTTTCCAAGCTGGCAGGCTTCACATACGTCTTCCACAACATGGATTGGAGGAAGGTCGCTCACCATGTTCTTCTGATGAGTTTGGTTTAGTGCACCCAAATTGTAGTGCCCATATCTTTTATGCCAAAGCCATGTCTCATCATTTTGGGCTTTGTTTGCTGCTTCATCAAAGTTTCCTTATTCTAAGGGAAAACTTTTGTTTTGCATTTTTTACACGTGCAACCTCCCTTTTCTTCTTATCAAATATAGTGCAATGATCATTCTCAAAATTAACAAAGTATACACGTTTGATCATTTGAGGGACACTCACTAAATTTTCGTTAAGCTCAGGCACCAAAAGAACATCTTTAATAAATTTTGTACCTTTTCTTGTTTGCACAGGCACCGTCCCTCTTACTTGGACTCCACTATTGCTCCGTCTCCCATTCAGACAAGAATCTTTACAAAAGTGTCAAGGGCTGTAAAGGTTACTCGATTACGAGCCATGTGACTTGTGCAGCCACTGTCAATAAGCCACCTTTTATTGTAGCAGGAGCTTTCAGCTTGACACGCAGAGAACAAATGATTTTCAGCATCATTGCTTTCCATATAATTTGCATGCTGATGATTCTGTTGGCTTTTCTTTATTCTGCAATCTTTCTCAAAATGTCCAAACATTTTACAATATCTGCATTAACAATCTTTTTCTGGATGATTGGTCTCCGCAACAACCACAAGGAGAAAATTTCCCTCTTCGGAAAACATTTCTAGTGGAGCCATCATGTGTTCCATTGTTCTTTGTTTCTTTCTCACCATATCTTCCTTTGCCGCCGCTTTTTTGCTTGTACGACCTTGTTTGATGCCATGTTTGAAAGGCACCTTCTTTTATATTTTTTGTGCTCCTGCTTAACTTTGCCTCAAATGCCAAACTTTGCCTCAAATGCCAGCAAGGAGCCAAACAACTCAGTTGTACTGAGTTTGCTAACATCTTTTTATGACTCAATAATTGAGCCAATTGTATTAAATTTGTCGGTCAAGGTAGCAAGCACTTTTTGTACTATTCTTTCATCTTGAATAGTATCACCATATATTCTCATTTGATTTACTACTTCCATGACTCTGGGAGAGTAAACTTTCACACTCTCATCGACCTTCATTTGAGATTCTCAAAGTCGTTTCTCAAAATATTAAGTCTGATGAGTCTTACTTGAGCGGTTCTTTGGAATTCTTCTTGGAGGACTTCACAACCTTCTTTTGCCGTTGGGACTCTAATGATTAATGGTGAAATTAAATCAATAAGAGCATTATGGATGAGAGCCAATGCTGTCGCATCCTTAATTTCATCCTCCTTCAATTTCTTCAATTGTGCTTCGGTGTATTGGACCCCTTCCTTTTTTGCCTCAAAACCTATTTTACAATTTCCCATAAATCATTTGCTTTCAAAAACAGTTTCATTTTGATAACCCAAAATACGAAATTTCTCCTGTGAACATTGGAGATGTAGAAAATGAATTTGAGGTTGAAGCCATATTGTTTTTTTTTTTTTCTTTTTGATCTCTTCTTTCTCCATTTTTTTTTTAAATGTAGTAGAGGAGAGGAGTATTGTGCATAAGAATTTATTTATTTGCATATATATTTAAGAAAAATTTGCCAATAACTACCTTTTAAATTGCACTTTTTGCGAATAACTACCTTATAAAATTTTTTTTTGAAAATAACTACCTTATAAGAGGTTAGACTTTGTTGACCACTACCTTGTATCCTTTTCCGGCCAAAAAATATGCATTAAGTGACTGGTATGCCCCTACATTATTGAGTAATGTGTTTTTTAATTTATTTATCCTTCCTATTTATATTATTTCTCACATATTTCCTTATTTCCCTTATTTATTTCCCTCTTATTTTCTTACTTTCTTAGATCCTTGATCCATTTTCGAAAATCTGGGAACATTTGTAGGGGAGGAAATTATAGGGATAATAAGAAAAATCATTTTTTTCATTATACTGAGGGCATTTAGGTCATTTCATGTGGTTTTTTTGGCCGGATCATGACATAAGGTGGTGACCAGGAACCGAAAACCTCTTATAAGGTAGTTATTTTCAAAAAAAAATTTATAAGGTAGTTATTCGCAAAAAGTGTAATTTAAAAGGTAGTTATTGGCAAATTTTTCTATATTTAACATTACATTCGAAGTATTAATTTATAGGAACGCAATGGTTATCTTGGATGCTAACTTTTAGGAGTAATCTAAGAACCTACTACTTCCTAGGATAGAAATAATTTATAATCGTTGTTTTAAATTAGAAAACCTAAATGTTATGTGGTAAGTCTCATTTTTAACACTTCGCCGGTTTTCTAGCATGAGTTCTTCTTCCCTTTTCTTTCTTTCATTGTGTGTCATGAGTCCTTAGGTTCCTTTGCTCAGTAAACATTGGATTGAAGCCATGTAATAGTTTTTCTTGAGACAAGTGTTTTGGTTTTACGTTAATCAATTGCTAGTTCATATATTCATGTCTTATTTGCTTTTTTTTTTCTTTTTTGATAATAAAAAGACTTTCATTAATAAGGAAATGAAGCATACAAAGATCGAGAATGAGCCATTCTCAGCAAGAAAATGACCAAAACCAGAAGCCCATCCTACCTACCCCAAAGACTACCATACAAGACTCCTACTTGTTACTACGCCCATCATAATTAACGGTAGACTTGAGACGTTCTAGTTCGCGATAGCCCTTCTTCTTCTTGGAGTTCGTCTGCGCCCTAAAGGTGTAATCCTTTCCCGTACGATCAACCAACTTGATCCCTAAAGCCTCAACAATGGCGTTAGCCCGCTCGTCCTTCTCATCGTTACCAAACGTGAACCTGGTATGATGGGGTTGGGAGAAGCCCGTCACCAAGTTGTAGTGAGGGTTGTTGGAAAATTGCCCAGTCTTTCTCGTGGTTCTTCAAGTCATCCCCGCCTTGCTTCAAAGAGTAACCTGCCTCATCCTCATTAAATAAATAAACATCCTGCAGATCTCGTCGGAGTTTTCGAGACATGAGAACCCCATTCCTCCATCAAATTTTCCCCTCTTAAATCCTCTAAGAGTAGACCCATACCTCCATTAAACAACTCCTTATAATAGAGACTGTCATCCCCATCTGAAAGATCATCCTCAGTTCGATACAAGAACGAAAGCATGATTTCTATTGCTAGTTAATTATCTATGTCCGTAATTGCATAGACGTATTAACATCAAATGGCAACTAGTTCAAGTTTTGGACTGTAAAGGGGCTTAAACTTGGCTAGAGTAAGATATGATCTAGTTTAAATTAACCCCGTGGTGGTGTGTTAGTTGTCTAGGGTTGGTGATGACCTGTGTTACACGGAACAGGGGACGGACCCACGTTCCGCGAACCGGGAACAATCGTCCCGGAACGGGAGACGAAACCGAACCGGGTCGGTCGGGAACGCGACCCGATTCGTGATCTTGGCAATCCGGAATGACCATAGGAGAGAGAGGTCAGAGGAGAAGGGAGAGAAGAAAGAAAGAAAGTCAGAAGAGTAGGCGATGCTG
>BSSO01003764.1:0-15789 GCA_030267885.1 Mesembryanthemum crystallinum
GTTGCGGAATAGTATTGGTGATAAAATGTTGAATGATTGTCTAGTTACTTTCATTGAGAGGGATGCTTTTTTACAAGTTTCCGATGATGATATAATTGATCGTTTTCAAAAAATGAGCCATCGTCGAGGACAACTGTAATTTTTTTTTGAATAATTTGTATTTTTCTATTAGACAATCGGTTGTAATTTTATATGGCATGACTTTGTAGTGATGAACTTTGTAATATGTAATTATTTAATTTTGAATTTTATTTTGGCACCCCCATTATTAGTTTTCTGGATCCGCCACTGCTTGGGCTATCTTTTCTTTTCCTTTGTCAATAGGCATCACCTTCAGTCTTGGAACTAGAAGAACTAGAACCAGGTTTGTAAAAGGTTGTTCCTTTCACAAACAGTTTTGAATCTGCCTTCTTGTTTCGAACCTGTTTCTCCACCTTTAGTGCCAACTTGCACAATTCTTCAAACGAGAAAAACGGTTGGAGTTCCACCTTCTCAGCAATAGTAGAATTCAAACCTCCCAAAAATCTTGCCATCTTTTGCTCTTGGCGTTCTTGCAAATCACACACTATAGCCAATCTCTCAAACTCACGCAAGTACTCCTCCACAGAACTAGAGCCTTGTTTCAGAATTTTTACCTTCACATATAAATCTTGCAAATAATCATTAAGCAAGAACCGTTTCTTGAGTTGTTTCTTCAACTTTTACCAAGAATTGATCTTGTCTTTCCCTTCACGTCTCCTTTGTGCTTGCAAGTTATCATACCATAAAGAAGCAAACTTTGTAAATTTTAAAGTTGCTATCTTAAACTTCTTGCGATCATCATACTACTTGTACTCGAACACACGCTCGTTCTTACTCAACCAATCTAACAAAACCTCCGGATCAAAACTCCCGTCAAAGTCAGGAATATCAATCTTGAGATTCTTGTCATCATCTCATGCATGTCGCCTAGGAGGTGGGCTGCCTCCATCTTCTTCACCGCTTTCATGATCCGAGCTTTCATGTCGCCTGTTTCTATGATTTCTCCTTGGTAAGGTATTGCGTACCATAGTCTCCAAATTAGCAACCACATCAGCAAGTGCTGCAATCTGCCTCTCCATCTGTTCTTCTTTGTTTGTTACGTCGTTCACCATGATTAACTCAATTCACCCGATCAAGAACGTATGCTCTGATAACACTCTGATATGTATTTTAAACGCTTTTGAAAAACTCGAGTGAATTATCAACCAAGATTCAATCTTTAACAGCAGCGTACTATTAAAATAAATAAAAGAACTTATTTTTGGGGGTTTTTGTGTTTAAAGAAACAAAAAAAACAAAACAATAACTCACGAAACATAGGTAACAGGATAAACAGAATCACCACTCATTTCCTTAAATGCTAAACCACCAAAAACGAGATAAAGATCTCAAGAAACGTCACCAAACAACAGCTATAAAGACGTAAAGGAAATTCAATTGGCTGAATTATCAATTCTCATTCAATGATCAAAAAACATCTCAATTGATTACATTCAAGCCATATTTATAGGCAAATAACTAGAATAGGACTCCTACTATAATTAGGAAACTTACTAATATTTATTCCCTACTATAACTAAAATTAAAAGACTCCTAAATTAACTAGAAAAGCTGTAAAAGACTTCTCAAAAATATGGAAAGAAACAAACTCCTAATGCAATTAGGAAACAATGCGATTTAGGAAAGTTTTGCCTTGGCGACCATGTTTTCTCCCAAACGTTTTTCTTACACTTTTCAAAACTTATTCCAACTTCCAAATCAGTATGTTGACTCCATAATCACGTGCTAAACAAGATTTCTCACCAATATCTTGCACGTTGATATTGAGTAACTCGTAACCTGCAACTGTGCCTGTTTCCTGCGCCTGTTTCTCAGTCTGTTCAGCTATATTCTGCCAAGCTGTTTTATGGCGGGTTGTTACTATACTTGCTCCCGCATCACTTGTTTTAGTGGAGGAGAGCTGAGATGGTAGCTGAGCCTATGGTTGGCTATGATTTTGAGATGGGTATTGAGTGAACCTACTTGTATTATCATTCTAAACACATGAGGGGAGTGTTCGCAAACTTAAAGTGAGGGTTTATTTGCTTCCTACGCTACATTCTTTAGTGGGTCTTGTGTAGGATTGATTGTGTGGTTTGCACTTACATGGTATGCTATGAGTTTTGAACGATTGAATGACTTGTTCTTGCTATGAACTCGTGGGGTGTGATCTTTTGAACTTGATGTTGCTTTTTGAAAAATGGACTGAGAAGGTGATCTCGTTTTCATAACTCCCTTTGTGTGTTATTCATATGTCTTTGATTGGGGACAAGGAAAAGTTTAGCTTGGGGGAGTTTGATAAGTGCCTATTTTGTCGTGTTTTCTTGATTATTTTGCATTCATCCTAGCTTAATTCTAACAAAGATTTCATAATTTTCGGTTATTTTAGAGTAGTTTGGACCATTTCACTAATTTGGATATATTTTGTGCTCTCATTTGTATTGTAGGTCCAAATTTGGAGTCGAATGTGCAAGAAAAGTATAGTGTAAACAAAAACATTGAAGCCAAGAACCAAAATGAGCTTAGGAGCTACATTGAAGATGTGCATGGGCTTGCACAAAGGGCATAATTCCAGCTACTTTGTGGTACAATTATTGCGTGGTCACGCAAATTCGTGCACGGCTTCGTACAATCTATACAATACCTTTTTGTTATGTGGCATTTGGTGTTTTACAAGACTAAAACCCTTTTGTTAGAGACATTTGAGATCATTCTCTATTCGAGTTTTAGTTTTACTTTTCCCAAAAAACCTTTAGAGTAGAATTAGAGTACATTTGCAAGTTTTTATCGAATCGTTGGAGATTCTTACAATTTCGCTTCCACAACGTCCATCAAGACTAAGATTTCTCTTCCTTTTTCTCTTATTTATTTCTCTACTTGAATGTTTGTTTTGGTTTCAATGGAGTTGTCTCTTGTTTTTTTGATTATGCTAGCTTAATTTCATAATCTGCGATTGAAAAAAGCCCTACTATGATTTTTTGCGATTGATTAATCCCTCTTACCAATGATTGTTGATTTTGATTTTAAGTTTTTCCCTTGATCGTTTTTGATTTGATAATTGATTGAGAGAGTGATTTTCAACTACTTGAATTGAGTTACAACGAAAGTTGGATTCGATTTTCTAAAGTTCAAGGGTGATGATTGTGCTATTGTCATGAAAATAGAGAATATTGCAATTGCTCATTTGACTTCTCGTTTTTAATGCGTTATAATTGGTTCAAGCCATGAAAAAAGTTTTTGAGTTGAGTTAGGATGTATCAATTGCCTTGAAAGAGGGATTGATTTCTTGTCGAGTGGAAATCACTCACTTGAAACTAAACCAATAATCATTGGAGGGTTAATTGTTCGTAAGGGGATGTCGTAGTGGTGGTGTAGTGTAGTCACGGATTTCTTATCTTATTGATTTCTGTTAATTTTGTTAATCGTTATTAGAAATTGTTAGAACAAAATCCATGTTTGATAGAATTAGATAACGAACGTATACTAGTGAATACTAATACTTGATCACGCTTCCATGAGATCGACCCTTTTGTGCAACGATACCGTGCGCTTGCGTTTATTTAAAACTCGTAATAGGTGCCCAAGGAAATAAAAAGGCAAAATATATTTGCATGTAATAGTAGAGCTTTTGGGGGAAACAATTTATAGAGACTTAAGGCATGCCCTAGTCTCATCATCTTTCATAAAAGGCAACTTTGCTTCTTGGCATACACTATCATCCACCCAAGTAACTTACCAAGTTAAGAAAGAGGGAAGAGAAAAGAGTTGGTCGGCCACCTTAGCCGAGCAAACCACCACCCAAAACCGCCACTTCCCTAGTGTTTTCAAGCTCAATTATACGTATTCTTGAGGTGATAATCAAGTCTAGCAATAGCATAAGTTGATCAAGCTTGTTGGTAAGCTTATTACTTGTTTTATACTTGGTGTTATTTTTATTTTCGGGTTGTATATTTCTAACTAGTGGTCATAAACGATATTTTCATAACGTGAGTCACCTTCGACTCAATCGGATCAAGAGCCTACACGTCCAAATCACCATACAAATCAAGGTTTTCACCTAACTTCGTCTAATAATACATGCATGTGCCAATTTAAGTAATAGTAATGAGGATTAGTGATTATCCCATTTGATTAGCTAAGATTAAGATAAAAAAGAATGATTTCTATTCGAGTAAAATATGATAGGAGATGTATCCTAGTATAAACAGATTGAATACCACTTTGCATGTCAATTTTATAAGGAGAATATCATATATTGGAATTGGGTAAAGTGAAAATATGGATTAATATTATGGATGGATGAACCGGTTAATAAATCGTGTGTAAAAGATGATAAATAGACTAATTTTAGATGGAATTATGTTGGATTAATGAGCTATAAAGTATTGAGATAAATATGTGATAATTTGGTTAGTAACCGAATGATATTCGTTTATATGAACCATTGAGTTCGGTAGTTTTTGCATTGATTTATGTTAACGAATAATAGGAGCGTGTTCGGAGTTTGTCTAGGCGCGTACTTGCTGTTGGAACGAGGTAAATATATGCTTATCCAACCCCCGTTAAATGAACTAAGAAGATAACAACGATTTTTCATTATGTGCTAAGTGTGTTTAACAAGCCTATTTTGAACTGTCATATCTTGAGATTGCATGATCGTAATGATAATCTGATTGTTGGTATATTTAGTATGCTATGCAGTGAGCTTGTAGCCAAAATTTCATGAAAGACGGACTTACGGCTTATGAGTTATGAAGCATTGAACATGACATGTTAATCTGATTTTCTGTTGTAGCTAAATGGCTAGTTTTGCATGTTTACGTTAGAAATTGCATGAGATTGCACGTAAAAATAAATAGAGCTGAACTGTGTGCTTATTCAGTAAGTTGATGATTGTGAATGAGTAGGAACACGTGAAAATAATAAGAGAATGAATGCCATGATTTATTGTACGAAATATGTTAAGAATGTGAACCGAAAATGGGCGTTTAAGTACTGGTTTTGATAAAAAAGGATATGCTGTTTAAATGATGAATAAAATGGTGAATTTGAATATGATCTATGGCCATGAGAAACGTTATAAGTATTGTAAAGGTTAATGAACCAAAATGAATGAGTAAATAAACGGAATGTTAAGCCAGAATGAGTATTTGAGTGATAAGTTGTGAATGAACTGAATTAAGCCGTAAGGCGACAAAATGAGTAATTTTGATAAGCCGAAAAACGACACTTGTGTTTATATGTATATACGATGAAATTCAAACTAAAACATGGCTTGAAAAAATGTTGAGTAAAATGGGCTATGAGCCTAAGTAAAGAACTGTTGTGTGTAGAATGCTGTGTAGAATGAACTGAATTGAATAACGTTCATAGTGGAATGATTTTAGATAAGAGAGTATTAGTTCTGGGCTATTGTACCTCTTTTAGATAGGACTCTCGAGAGGTAAAATCGAGAACAAAGTGGACTTACAAAAAGTTGGAATGATGAAGGGATAAATTGCCCACAAAAATACTGAATTGGAGACCAAATCAATAACTTACAATGGTAATAATCAATATGCGACATCATCAATAATACTATAAATTGAAATTTAAAATTTTGATTTATGAAACAAACATTGCTTAGGAACTGAGTCCAGCAAATACTTAGCAATTTATATTTCAAAAAATTGCAAAACATTTTTAAAAAATTAATGTAACATTGATACCACCATGAAATAAGTAGATAGAAAATTAAAGGAAAGCTAAAGAGAGGGAACAAAAGCTATACATATTGGAGCATGGGGAAGGGGGTTCGGCCATTGTTGTGGCTTATATATTTATAGGATATGGGTCATATAATAGCTGGTTTCTTAATAGAGCTCTTTTTATTTTACTCCATCTGTCCCATGTAAACCTTAACAAACAGCTTTTATATTTGTCCCTTGGAAACCTTAACAAACCAATTTTTACCCTTAAAATTCATCAATATCCCCCCTCCATCATTTTTACTCTATAACAAAATAATACTCCCTCCATCCCCTCTTTACCTTTACATACCATCAAAAAATTTGTCCCCTACTTACCTATACAAACCAATTAAATCCCCATATTTTCCCTAAATTACCTCTCCACTATCTCTAAAATACAATAAAAAAAATAAAATCTATTTTCTCTCTCCAATCACTCTCTCTCTTCTTACCGATTACTTACCTTTACACCCACCACACAATATTTTAATCTTTCTATACCAAGAGCAAATAGGGTCTAAAATTTTCTCCTAAAACCTTGTACCAAATTTGGTTTGTCAAGGTAAAAGGGGGACGGAGGGAGTACAATACTCTACCTACCCCATATAACCCTCCCCCAACTCTTTTACACTTTCACAATAAAAAATTCGCCCATTCACCTTCTAATACAATTAAATTACTCACTCACACTCAAGGGCAAAATTGGCATAAATAACCCTCATAATTTCTTGTTAAACTCCGCACCATAATTGGTTTGTTAATATTTACGTGGGACAGAGGGAGTATTTTAATAAACTCATAATTAAACAATTAGTTTCCTATTGAATGTGTACTATATCTCTTATGTTTCCTAACCTTAATGTAGTTTTACCATGATTATCTTTTAAGATTTAAAAAAAAAGGAAATCCAAAAAATTGAGTAAATTTATGGCCTACGTGGCGCGGCAAGAGTTTTCGAAAAGTTTTTGATTTATATATATAATATTAAGATTAAGTTTAAGATTTGTATATATTAGTATGTTGATTCGATGGACAAAGAGCTTGCTACCCTTAGATAACTAGGTCAATGAGTTTGCTAGTTATGCATCATATATTCACCATAAGTTATTTTTGTAAAAAATCAATAGAATCGGTAAAAATCAAAAGAATCAACAAAAATTAGCAGCTTCTATCTCAATAAATTATTGATTGTTGATATTTATGTTCACTTCATGTTATTTTTGTTAATATTTATTGTTGAATTTTGTTAATTTTTGTTGATTCTTCTGATTTTGTTGATTTTTCATTTTTTGTTGATTCTACTAATTTTTGTTGATTTTCTAGATTCGGTAGAGAATGACTTTACTGATTTTTGTTGATTTTTTTTTTTTACCGATTTTTGTTGACTTTTTGTAAAATCAACAAAAAAAAAAAAAGGTGAGGAGAACAAAACGTAAATTAACAAAAATAAGTAGGATCAACATTTTAACAAAAATCAGTAGAATCAAAAATCAATATTAATCAACAATAAATATTAGTCAAAATGATATGAATGGAATATAACCTTATTTTTACGACATTTGAATTTTTCATAGGATGGAGTATGAAACTAGCTTTGTTAAAGGCATTGAGATCAACAAAAAATCATTGAAAATCAGCCAAATCAACAAAAATCAACATAAAATAAGTAAAATGAACAAACATCAACCAAAATCAACAAAAATAGTAGTAGAATCGTTAAGATTTCATAGAATCACATAAGTCACACAATAAATATCCAAAAATATAACATGAAAGATGACAAAGCCTAAGTTTTCATTTTCGAAAAAAAAAAAAAAAAAAACCTACAAAGCTTGTGAGTCGAATGCTCTTTATTGACTCCTATCTGTTCAATTTTCATCAATAACAAAGGTTTCCATCAAATTCCCAATATTCTCAAACTAATCTGACTCTGCCAAATTTACGTCAACCTAGCATATCTAAAAGTTCAATCAGGTACGCTGTTTTGGGCTAAAGGAAAATTATAACTATTACTCATCAATTTTTTGTTTTTTACTCGATTTTTACAATGCTGAGCTCTTCATACTCCAATTCCCATATTCCCAATTTAAGTGTTATTGTTGTTTTGTTGCTAATTTTTTGAATGAGATTTCCATTTAGTTGATCATTATTATTTTAAATTCGTTCTAGTCTCTGCCAAAAAGTTTGATCTTATTGGGTTATTAAGGCTGCTATATCTCCTATTTCCATCTGTGATCTTTCTATAGTGGTACTGGTACTATTGTAGGCTTTTACCCACAATTGCTCCTCTTCTTCTTCTAGCATTAGTGCGATTTTGTACATTTCAGCTTGCTTCTCTCCATAATTCTCTCCCTTTTTTGTGCAATTGATTTTTTTTCTTCTTTTTACTGCAAAACAGAACTGATAATGGGAGATAAATTGGAAGGTGATGACAGTAGTTGTTGTGATTTACCAATGGAGGTGTTGAATGAGATACTAATCTACCTTCCTGTAAAATCCCTGATACGGTTTACCTGTGTGTGTAAATCTTGGCTCTATCTCATTAGAACTGATCCTCGGTTTCCCATGACACACTACTTGGTTAAAACTACATCCTCTTCTACGTTGATGGACAATGTTGACTATATTGTTGATTATGGTAAGACAGTGAGAGTGGGCAGATCCCTATCATCTGAAGAAGTTTCAAGCCTTTGCATGTACTCTTTGACTGAGAAGAAAACTTTCCGTCTTGTAAAAAGGTTTCATTTTGGCCCAAAATTGGATGTGCATCCACAAAACATTTGTCATGGCATAATGTGCATGTATGTGTTTTCTGCGTCTACTCGTAGTCGTAGGGCGGCTAAGTTCCTGCTCTGTAATCCAGCAATCCGGGAAGTGGTGACACTACCAATATCCCTCAACATTGCCAGATATGGGTTTCCCGGAAGTGTCGGGTTTGGGTTTGACCCACTAAGTAAGGACTACAAGATCGTTGTAGCCCACAATCCTGCAATAATATTCGGGCGCCCTTCTTGGCTTGTAGATGTGTACTCTGTTCGTAATGGTTGTTGGCATAGTTTAGATGCCAATGCCATAGGCTCCCTCGAGAAATTTGACAGATTTACATGTGGACCTGTTTTGAATGAGAATGGCAGGATTCTTAATTGGTTGACTTATCTTAAGTCAGAAACAAAAACAAAGACGCCAACGGGCTTGATGTCATTTGACATGGTAGATGAGGTTTTCCGGGAGATACCAATGCCAGAATGTCCTTACCCAATTAGGTTCCGTCAACATAATCTCCTACCCTCAAGTCGATGGCTGTCTTGCATTTGTTGTTCCCCTTATTCTTATTTTGACCTCCGAAGAGACGAGTATTTCAATAGTGTCGACATTTGGGTACTAAGTGGCAGCTTTGAAGCTGCAAATGGCAATGACAATGTTGGTGTTGGTCATGATCATATAATATGGAGTAAGCAAGTTTCAGTGGCATGCCCTGGTGAGGGAGTGGTCGTTGGGCCTTTAGATATTTGGATGAATGATAAGGAACTTTTTGTATATATGCAAAAACAAAGGAATGACGTAGAAGAAGTTTTTCATTATGACCTTGGCAACCAACAACTCAAGCGAACAGGACGGCGAGGGATGTTTGACTGTCCTGTTGGTTACGTTGAGAGCTTGGTCTCAATCAAGCGATTAATATCAGCATACCATGACCAAGACCAAATGGCTCTTGGAAAACCAAATGGCAGTGGTGTTAACAAAGAGGGAAATCAAGAACAGGAAGATGGTGGTGGTTCAGTTTGTTTCATTCGAGAGGTTGGAAGAAGAAATAATGATGTTCGATGGTCATACAGCTTTAATGTCTAAGCATGGATGTCAAAATGATGGTTCTAGGGTCTTGGGTTTGGACCCTCTTCAAATACGTATACACAATGCAAGTTTTGTGGTGTGGTGTTTTTCCTCGCGTAATGAGCTGTTGCTTGTTTCAGTTGTTTGCGACTTTCTAAAGATGTGTCTGTAAAATTTATAGTTGATTGTCAAGAAATGGTAAGTTCATCACATTTTCAGTGATTGACAGAAGAAAATGAATAAACTGCGATGACGTGATTGTGGTTGGATTCTTCAGCATACAAATGAAAGAAAAAGATGATGCAAGAGAAGTCAGAATATTATTATCTCTTTGCTTTAGAGTGAAAGAATAGGATAAGAGCTTTTTTTAAGGCAAAGGAACTCAATTCTCAACCATGTTTATCGTCTCCTAAAGCTGTAGCATTGAGACATTGAATTGACAAAGTCCAGCGTTTAGGTCGTTAATGAAATAAACCTCCCATTTTCATTGGAATCCAGTCTGATAAGTGATAGCAAAACAATACAACCCAATAGGCATGCTACTGATCACTACTCAATTTCTAGACATTCATTTGAAAAAAGTAGACGTACGCCAAGACAATAAAGATTATTACTAGTATATAATTTGACCAGTCTGATACTGATAGAGTAAGTGATAGCAAAACAATACAACCCAACAGGTATAAACATTAACATCATTCAGAGAGACCGACGACATACAGTGCTACAACGAACTGAAGATAGATCTAATAGTAACTTGAAAAGCGGTTTTATTCACCAAATTTTAAACAGTCAGTCAGTCCATTATTATGTCTCACCATACGAAAAGGGTTGGCCGTCAAGGCAGCTGCTGCTGCTGCTGGTCTTTGGGCAATTAACATAATTATATGACCCATTCAAACAAAATCTCACTTCTTTCAAATATGTTACTTTCCCATCAGCACTCTTGCCGCACAGCACATTCGGCTCTCTTCCATTGAACACCTTCCTCACACCCTCGGGCGTGTTCGGCCTACTCGCAAGAGCTTTCAAGGGCTTACTGTCTTTGAACAGCTTTAGTGTTTGATCAAAGTAACTGTGTACCGTAAACAAACTGCACACACGCCCATGGGACATCCATTCATTTCTCCAAAATGGCTCGTACTTTTCAGCCTTTTGACCCAAAATTTTCAGGCTGGGCCAATGTTCCAGCAGCTCAGATTCAATATCCTTCAACTTTTGTCGCTCGAATTGCTCATCAGAAGCAGTACACTCGCCTCTATAAACAGGCACTAACCCATGGATGGTGAAATCTTCGGGTATTTTGGTTCCTTTCTTTGGTTTTTCGCATCCCGAGCTTTTGGTCTTGCAATAACCCTGTGGCCAGAGCAAGGAGAGCTTAAACTCAAGCAGTTTGGGGTCAATTATTGATGGTGGAGAAGGTGAAGGCTGATTGGGAGAAGTAGGAGTAGGCAATGGTGGCGGACGAGGAGTATTATTACTGGCAGAGGCAGAAGCAAGTAACAAAATGATTGGAATTAGTATCATTATTAGGTAGCTTGTGTACGCCATAGTTGTGATATTTGAGGTTTAGGATATTCAAAGAGGATGTGTTGATATGTGCAAGGTATATATAGAGCTATTCAGCCCATGCATGATTGCATGAAGCAAGTGACTTTATTTGAAGCGTTTTTGACCTATTCAGAAATCAACAAAAGAGCAACTTGCAAGTGAGGACAGCTCATAAATCCTATATTAAGTGATAATTATCCCAACTATGTAGTAATATTTTACCAAAAAAACCTAGGCAATTAAATTTTACCAAAATATATATGATTCACATGCATGTGAATCATATATGCATGTGAATCATATATGGTTGTCAATATGTCAATATATATCTTCGAATATATATTTTTTGAAATGCAAACGGGGAGGGGGAACAGATATCAGATATATGGTACTGGTAGTGTTACGATTGTTTGTTTATATTATAATAATCTTAGTTCTATAAGGGTGTTATCCCGTGTCTATAAAGTTTAAGAGATGGATGTTGCTAAGGAGAAAGGAAGAATGTTAGGTTCCGGTCGTGGTTTTATTTGTTTGTTTAGAACTATTTGTGGTGCTCGTGACATTCTATTTTAGACCAAATAGGCGTTCTTAACCTTCTTGATCTTGTGTAAGTTGTAACTAGCGTTTTTGTTGATCAATAATTATCGCGGAAAAATCTAATAAAAAAGGAAAAATGTACTCTCTTTGTTTCACATTAGTGGTGCTAGTTGCTTTTTAAAATTCAGAGATGACAAGCTTATATCATAAATTTACAACAATAAAAAAGAAGAAAAAGGTATAATTTAGTTTATTTTATCTATGATGATTTTTATAATTTATAAATTAAACTTAGTATGAGATATTCAGTACAAGATAACGTGAAAAGTAACACTAGCTAGAAGAGCCCATAAATCCAATATTAAGTGATAGCTATGTCAACTATGCAATAACATTTTCTTAAATATGCACATGCATGGAAATCAAATGTATGGTGCCAATATGTCAATATCCTCTAATACATATTTTTAGACTTGATGATAGTGAGTGATAACTATGTCAACAACTACCCTAGCAATATGCTTGTAGATTTCCTTGATATGTATACTTGGTCCCTTGTTAATTTGCAACCTAACTTTGTGACATGTTTAGACTTTGTTCAGATGCTATTTATCGTCAGTGCAACCTAACTTTGCTATAAACATAATTTGCAAGTCATCGAGATAAACTATATATGGGGAATTCAATGTATTTGTCTTTGAAATTTGAATATATAAAACATATCTATAGTAATTAAGATGTCCTTAGTCATTTAATATCATAATCGAGAGAGAAAAATGGGTAACTACTGAGATAAAGGAAGGGTTAAGTGTGAAAGGATCACTGTGCAGCTTATATTTGGGGAACAAAGCTATGATAAAATATGCCTTACATTTTAAAACAGAGGAATTACATTAAGCCCATTGCTATGTGTCTTCTACGAAGATAGATAGTTTGTCTTCTTAAGTAAATCGCTTTACAAATTGTAGTAGTAAAAAACTTTTGCTATTGCATTAAACCAACTTCTATTGTGCATCACATTTGAATTTTGTCGTAGGAACCATAAAAAAGAGCAAGTTGAGAAAAGTTCAAATACACAAAACACCAATATTATCTTTCTTTTAGATAATAACTCTGTTACAAAGCCTTCCACCTTGATCCCCTCAAAAAAAAAAAANAAAAAAAAAAAAAAAAGCCTTCCACCTTGATTTCTCAGAGTCCAAAAGCATTCCAAAAATTCCAAGATATCCTATAATCAGGCCAGACAAAGTGTTCTGTGGTGATGATAATAAGATGTAAAGCAGACCCTCCCCATCGTAAATTGAAAAAATGCATAATCGTTATTTAGTTAGCACATAGATTTTCTTATATGTTTTGCAACTAAGAGCACAATAGAATACATGAGCTGAAAATGGAATGAATAATATCAATTTATCCAAGGCAACATAGAGTTATCATAAAGAAAAAAGAAGTAATGTTGAGTTTGGGTTTAGTCTTAGGTCAAAAAGAAAGATAACGTTAATTATTTCAAGGTTTGAACCACAAAGAAATAATGGTGATCTTAACTTTAAACATGTCACTAAATTAAAAGCCTTACCATCAGTAACAATCTTTCCTATCGTTCCCAACCGCCCTGGTGTGTATATATATATAGACACACACAAGTATACATATACACGCGCGATGTTTCATAAATAAAAATAAAATGTCATAAATTTTACAAATAAATAAATTCAATTTACTTTAACATATGAACAAATAAATGTGCAATGGTTAAAATTATATTTGGAAATAATTTTAGACACATATGTATATTCATATATTTTGTTCAAATTATTAAGGAAAATTTGACATAAATAATCCCACCTATTGGGTGTCAAATGAAAACAATCCATCTTCAATGTAATTCTGGAAATAGTCCTAACTATGTAAAATTGTCACAGCAGTGATCAAACTTTTGATGGAGGCTAAGTCCGTTAGCAGTTGTGATGACGTGGCAATGCAGTTAGGATTTAAGAGGGAGGTTTGTTGGTGGTGAGTTGCCACAACGTCATCGCAACTACTAACGGATTTAGCCTTCGTCAAAGGTTGGACCAATGTTGTGACACTTTTGCATTGTTGGGATTATTTGCATAATTACGTTAAAGATGAATTATTTTCAGTTGACATCCAATAGGTGGGATTATTTATATCAAATTTTCCTTTTAATTGAAGAAAGTGGAAACATACATAAGTAATTAAGTATGAACCTATCATAAAATATTTTTGCAATTAACTTACTTAGCTGGAGTACAAAGAAATGGTGATACATAAGCGTACATCAAACTTTTATAGCAATATAGATATCGAATAATTTTCCAAATAATTGTTATATTAATCGAATACCACCAAGTTGCTACTATGTTGAATGTAGCTAACAATTGGATGCATATGGAATTGACATATCTGTATATCTATATAAATATTCTAAAATACAAATTCCAAATCTAATCGATCTTCCATTCCTACATGGCAAGATTTTAAGGATTTATAACTCCCAACATAATTCCAAACCTAGACTTATAATGAAAATTAATAATAACAATTACAAGCTAAGAATAATGCTATGATCTTAAATTATAATTCATTACAAATAAATATCACTTTGCAATTTATCACTCTTATGTAATGAATTAAATATCACCCGTTACAAACAACTTATATCATTAACTTGGCTTCTTTTAATTAAAGGGAGCTGCCAAAGAAATACCAGTACACCACTTTTTGGTAATCGATCAGTGTCTACAAATTTGTTGCTAAAATCTTTCGAAAATTAATTAGATAATACAAGATTTTACTTAACAATCACTAGAATCGTCATCCGTGCATCGCACGGGGGTTAAGAACTAGTTATCTAAATAATATACATTAACAATGAAAAAAAAAAGTGAAACCAAAGCAAACAACACAATAGCCAAGTGCAACAATATACAAAATTGAAGGGGAGATATTAATGCATTAGTAAGAGCATATAATGTCAGTTACATAATTGCCATTTTTTTTTTTTTTTTCCATATACCTCAATTATTTCTTCATCTACCTTTTTTAAGTATCCTGCAATGGCTGCAAATCTAAATGTGTGTAAATAATCAGAATTTAAACTAAAAACAAAAAAAAGGACATCACACATTGGTTTCTAATTAGACATCATCTAGTCTGACAATATTTTTTCTAACTTTAAGAACATTAGGCAAATCATTTATTGAAAAAATATATATAAAAAAAGACATCAATTCATCAGCTGCCAATAAGAGCACGAAATCTCCACCAACCCTTCATTTGAAAGCCTATTTATGGTTTCCCATCACCCCATTGGCACCAATATCACCCTCCAAATATAAATCCCTAAGTTTAGCCCAAACATTAATAATACTACCTTAAAANCAATAAATCAGGGAACGAAAGATGGAAATTGCCCATTTTGACAAATGGAAAAGAGAGGCCACCAACTCAACACATGGGCACATGGCTGCAAATATAACTTGATCTTGGTTCCTGCAAAATACATAGGAAAGTTTCCAAATGCCACCCAAAATACTCAAGAAAAAAGAAATCAAAAGAAATGAAACATACCATAATAACCAACAATAGGAATACCTATAGCTATTTACAGTTCTGTTTGGAAAGGTTGCATTTTCAAGTTTTCTGTCTTTTTGAAAACTAAAAACCAATTTTTTCGGTTTCTAATTTTCATTTGCTAGTTTTAGAATTTAAACAAACAATTATAAGCACACAGAAAACCATCTCTAAATCAAGTTTTTATAGAAATTGGAATCCAAAACCCAAAATTGCCAACTGACAACCACCGTAAGGTAAAAAGTAACTCTCAAACAAAAGATACCATGAAAGCATACATATACCATGCAAACTGTTGTGCACGTGAAGGACTCAAGAGGGGAGGTGAATTGAGTCCTTACAAAAATTCACTCTCTTTTCACTTTAATCGCTGGATGGAACAGTTCTGGTGGAACAGTTCCACTTAGACAGAATATATGCAATGAACGTATGTAAAGAGAGAGTGACACACAGATTTAACGTGGAAAACCCCTAAACTCATAGGAGT
>BSSO01003765.1:0-15788 GCA_030267885.1 Mesembryanthemum crystallinum
CACAGCCCTGTTTCAGAATGTTCCATGCTACTCAAGCGCACACAAATGCACAGATGAACAAGCTCCTTTCTACTATAGTTGAGTGGTACAGGTACGCTGATAATAGGAAGAAAGTTGTAAATTTTTGCTCTTACATTATCAGAGGCTCACTTGCTAAACTTTATGCTGCAAAATATAAGCTCCGTTCACGTGCAAAGGTGTATAAGATTACTGACAGGACCCTTAGTCATCCTTTGAAGGAGAAAAAGGGACTGTCGCCTGAGTATCAGAACATGCTGAGAATGGGTCTTACGGAGTCCATTGAAGGGCTGAGGTATACTCGGATGTCTCTTGTGCCTGACACTGATTACACTCCTTTCCAAGTAATTGGAAGCCTGGCCATGAAAAGGCATTGCTGGAGTATATCATGCTTGATAACCCAAAGACATTAGAGGATCAGCAGAACTGCATCAAAGAGGAAGGCCTCATTTCACCTCAGGATTACATTTCTATGCTCGTCTGGAACTATAAAAGAAATGCTAATATCGCAAATTAGCTTGCGACAGTGGATAATTGTGGTAATGGCGTAGAAAAAGGTGAAACGTTGCTGCTAGAGCCAAGTAATGAGGACAGTGATCGAGAAAGTGAAGATGAGGAAGAAATTACAGGCAGGGTTACTATGGCACACATGTGAGGTAACTTTGCTTCTTTCCATTCTTGGAATTTTGCATGCAAGGAGTGAGATGAATGTGAACTTTTCTCTTGTGAGAATATAGCAGGCCATTAATTAATAGTATACTGACTAGGTTGTAGTCGTACTTAATTTTTTTTTTAAAGTAAAAAAGAAAGTTGATTCCTTCATCTATTTGGTTCTTCCAATTTTTTATTTTTTTTTTTGGCAAGAGGAAAGCTTTATTAATACGTGGAATATTACATACAAAGTTTTACACCACACCCCGCCAATTTGTGAGCCACAACATTGGCAGAGCGTGGTATGTGTACAAAATTACAACAATGGAAATTATGCATATATAGCCTCTCTGATGTGCTGTACGATCGGTCTTGCGTAAAACTCCACCTCTGACCCTTCAACAAGTGCCTTGATCAAGACATTGCAATCAGAATGTACGGTGACACATACAATCCCCGTTGAGTTAGCCCAGATGAGACTCTGTAAAATCGCCTGTGCTTCCGTTTGTATGGCCGAATGAGCCTTGTAAGGTAGCGATCTTTTAACCATAGGTCTGCCATTATAACCCACAGCATGCCATCCAATTCCACCCTTAGATGATTCCATTTTCCACGCCCCATCCGTAAAGATGGAGGTCTTTGAGCAGGTAGGGGTAGTATGAATAACAGCGGGGTTTAGATTCTCTTCCTTGCTTTCGCCATCTGTGTGTGGAGACCTAGACATTTTACCTGCTTCCATTACCTGATTATAACATGTCAGAGCCAACTGTATAGTTGTTGAAGGAGAGGTGAACTCGTTCCGGAAAACCGCCGCATTCCTCGCCAACCATAGACTCCATAGTGTAGCCAGGAAAAGCTTAGAAGGCTTATATGCATCCGAATCCTGCTTCTGCAAATAAGCAACCCAATTTCTGATCCACTGATAAACCGGCACGCCTCTATCCACTCTGGGAGAAATGCCTAACTGTGAACCCACCCAAATATGGCAACCAATTGACACACTTGTCATCCTACATCTTTTTGTGCAAGTAGTTTTTACTATGTGTGATTGTTGTACCATTTATGGTTGTGAGGACTACTCAATATTTTTTTTTCCCCCCCCCCCCCCCCCCCAAAAAAAAAAGGAAAAATAAATTATACTCCCTCTGTTCCTAAATAACTCTACCATTTTTCTAATTTGGTTGTTTCATAAAAACACTACCATATCTATTTTAGGTAAAAAATTTGGTGGTGATATACAATTATATCCCCAACTAAACACCTCAAACTACCCACCCAATAACAAATGTTGTGAGCAAAAGGAGAAGGAAAATCAACTTGCATTGGTTTTTGTGCAAAAAGTAAATGGTAGAGTTATTTAGGAACGGAGGGAGCATGAAGGAAAACAGAAAAAAAAGTGGGGAAGAAAATTAACAGAAACCTACCGGATCATATAAAAAAGCTAAATTACAAAAGAAAGAGGAGAAGTAAGGGAGCAAATGATATTAGAGGCTGATAACTACTTCTTAGCATTTTAGTTTTGCTGTCACCTCAGGGAGGAGACGTAAAATAATAGAATCATCTGTTGCTTGCGAAAATATCAAGCTTGTTTACTTGAAAGGAGATTGGTGGAATACCTATTGAAGCAACGTGAAACTTTTCAAGCAAAAGCTTTGTGAGAGTTAAATCAAATCTGAATGGTCTACTAAAAGAATCTTCCCCAATGTTTCAATAAATTCTCTAAGGTACCCTGCCTGCATTGTCAACTTGAGTGAAAATCTATTTCCCAAGTCACAGTGAATGTAAAAGGTAAGTCTACCTTTGCTAAAACAATCATGATATATGCAAATGACAAGTTTTATCCGTGATGTAAAAGATAGTTTGATTTAGTTTTACTTGCTACCTTCCCTGATATGTTAAAATTTTTACTTGTAAAACCTTTACCCGTGAAGTTTCAGTGTGAACTACTATTCCGTACGAACTATATGAACTACTAAATTCATCACTCACATAGTGCATATTCATTACGAGTAGCATACATATTCATTACTCATAATATGCATATTCATCACTTTTTATAGATTATTTTTATTCATCACCTGTAAAAGGTATATTCATCAGTTTAAAAATTTATCACCCATAACATGCACATTCATTACTTATATGGGGTAAATACCTAGCCCTTGATTTTTGAATTCGATGGCCTAGATTTCCTGAACCTGTATATATATATTGTAACACGTCCATTACTTTTGTAGTTCTTTTTTTAACCACTATGGACATCTTATCTCATGATATTCTTTCTTATAGAAAATGTAGTTTCAGATGAAATCTTCATTTGAATTACAGATGTATTTTGTATTAGACTGATTTAGTATTTTACTTGATTTCGTCATTAAATTCCATTTACCTTCTTGCATTGCCATATGCTGGAATTTGGTCCTTATTTCTTAAGTTCTGTCACAGAACACCTTTACACTTAAGTGTTAAAATCCTTTTTTATGTTTCAATGCATGTTTCGATATTGAATAATCCTATGCTTCTCTTGGTAGCTTCATTACTCACTGTCACATCCTTTTATTCTAAGCCTTCTTTTCAAGATAGAAAAGTAATTTTAAAAATAAACACCGAGTTACAATTGTGGAAACAAGTTATGCTTCAAAATATTATCAAACCTAAAACGCATCTCCATATGAACTACCCTTTTACCTATTCCTATGCTTAGACCATCCTTGAAGGCCGTCTTGCGAGTGGAACAATACACCCAATCATATTCAAGGCACAACTAACTCACAGAATCACTTCATTCCTATCCTTCCTACCCCGACCCTTGTCCCTTGTTGTTAATCTAGAAAAATCTAGAAAAAGAGCTAAGATAATAGATTAGATTATTCTAGAGAATTGATGGATAGAGAATTAATTAGTAGAAAAATCTAGATAAGAGATGAAAGGTAAGAAAAATCTAGAGACCCTTTGGAGGAGCCTATATGAGGAGATTTGGGCAACCATTTGGAGGTGTGTTGTGTATGAGAGAGTGAGGTGTGGAGACAAGAGCTCCCACCAAAACATATAGGGAGAGATAAGGTGGAGCTAAGTGCTCATATGAATGAACAAAAATATCAATGGGTCCATTACGATTCATTTCGCTACGCCAAAAATTGCAACATCCCCTCGTACACCATAATTTATGGGAGAAGCCAATTGGTGTAAGACCCTCATCTCCCTCATGTTCTTCCTGTCATATGCCAAGTTCAAAGAGACTTTAACTTCCATAGGTCAGCTGGGCTAACTAACAAACTGCAACCGTAAGTCCTTGAAAATGATTGGGGATCTTGACCATGCCTCCCATGCCCTATGGATTCACTAGCTAAGTAGTTGTCCTTAGCACAAGTCTCTTCTTGGTTCTGGCTATCAGGAATGATTCCCATGCCCTATGGATTCACTAGCTAAGTAGTTGTCCTTAGCACAAGTCTCTTGGTTCTGGCTATCAGGAATGATAAGCATTCCAACAGCTTATGGTGCACTCAAGCTGGGAATCACATCATCAGGTCCCCTTAAAGGATTCTGGATTTGTACACCAACCTGAAGGGAAGAAGTAGACACATCACAATCGTGACCATGCCCCTGAGAGATCTTACCCTGCGTCTCTTCTTCAAAACAATTATCATCCTGGAGGAAGTCTTCGGGTTGGTCTTGTGACTCTTCTTAAACTGATCCAAGGGGAGGCCCTCATCATTCTCAAAGTAATGTAAATCGGACTTGTCCACAGAACACTTCTAAGCTCAACGGTGATGCCATCTTCCCTATGGAGTCAGTATTGTGGTTTACTCTGATGTATTTTTTGTGCTATTTTCAGTCTAACCTTTCGAGGTTGAAGTGTAAAACACTTGAAATTCGTGAGTACCTTTTGCTTCCTCATTGTTGTGTGTCCTATGCTGTAAAAGGTCTGGTAGCTAGTATTTCTTGAAAATGGTAAAAGAGACAAGATACATACATATAATTCTCTCTGTACAAGCTCTGTCTGCTATTTCCTTAGATTTGCTTGAATCTGTATTTTTGCATGCGTCAAAGCTGGTTTTTTAATCACATAACATATTGTGGTTGCATTGTTGAATGTTTGTTGATGCCATCTAAGGCATACATGCAGGAAGCAGAAGATTCATTGTATGATAATGGAGCAAAGTATAAGGGGGATGATATTGCTGTAGTTTGACTTATATAGATTCCTGTTAAGCTGTGCTGTCAGTTCTGTTGTTTTTGTTTTAGCGTCACTTTGAGAATTTAGCTTTCAAGAAGGGCTCACTTAAGTAACTGGCTTTCTTTGTTCTATATGTGTAGAATATTGTTCCACCATTGTATTCAGCTGTTGTCTTTCATTGTCTACCTGAAATTGACTTTCAAATTGATGTATGATCTGCCTTATGCACTACTGTACGATGGCAAAATGGCACATTGTGGTTTGGATAGTTCCTTAGGTTCTACTGAGAATCTGAAGCATGGTCTTTCTTTCTCCTTATTTATTTATTTAGTTTTTATTGTTGGTTTTTTTTGCTAGGAACTACCTTATATATAATTATACACCCACTTTTTTTTTTGTGAACTCCGCCCTTATAAAACCTTTTTAGTGGGGAACCCCCATTTTAAAAACCAAATGCTATGACGAAGACACCTTGACTCACTTTCCGACCAAATTAATGATGTTTCTCCCCGATTTGCCCTCATGTTTAATGGGGGAAAAAAAAACAAAGATAACTAGTTAGGGTGTGAAATAAACTTTTGGGGATAGACGGACTTGAACCCTCACAATTTTTAAAGTCGACGGATTTTCCTCTTACTATTAATTTCATTGTTGTTAGTATTGACATGTAGAACGGGACTCTATCTTCATTCTCGTCTGGTTAATCAGCTCTTCAAAAGATTTATCGGACTACGGAGTGAATGATTTGATGAATGAATATTTGATTCTTTTTTCAACTTGGAATCGATTCACAAGAATTCTCTTTTAAAAACCAAAGGCTATGACGAAAACACCTTGACTCACTTTCCGGCCAAATTAATGATGTTTCCTCCCCTTTTTTTTCTTTTTTTTTTTTTCCCTTCCCTTACTTATGATATTCCAAAATTTAAACATTAGAATCTCAATTGAAATACCCTCCCCAATTTATTTTCCCCTCATTCACTTTCCTTCACCTGCTCACTGCTTCTTGCTTTGACTAACCTGCAACTTTTCACCATTTCCATTGTCCCTCTCTGTCACCAGCTGAGATTCTTCAACAGCTGAAATTCCAGATATTTAAAAACAGTCCAATTCATTAAACTTCAAAGGAAGAGAATTTGAACAGGGGAGAGGGAGAAGAAAAGGGGACATATGAAGAGAACCTGAAAGTCCATGTTGGAGAATCAAGCACTGAAGCTTGAGAAGAAACTGACCCATAAATCTCTTGTTTCTCTTCTTCTCCCGCTCTGTGGAAATGCTTCGCGGCTGATTGGAGGTGTTGGGTTGAAGAAATTGTCAACGTTGTAAATCTGTAATGGAGGAAGGAAAAGGCAGGTGAATGAGGGAAAGGAAAAAATCTGGGGGCGGGATTTCAATTGAGATTTTAATTTTTAAGGGAAGGGAAAATAGAAAAAAAGGGGAGGAAAGAAAAAAAAAAAAATCCCATGTGAATTAAGCATGAGGACAAATCGGGGAGAAATATCATTAATTGTTTTATTTAAACGTTCTGTAGGGTTNGGAGCTAGCAGTTATTAGGCATGTCCACTGGCAGACTATTAAGTCTACGTTACTACCATTGCTCTTGATTTATTCTTGTTTTCTTTGCTTTCCTTGTTTGCATCTAACATTTTATCTTTACTGCTGATCTATTGTGATTAAAGCGTCTTTTATTGCAGTTAGAGGTCTATATCCAGACGACTGTCTCAAATTTGCTGGCTTAGTATTTTTCACCTTTGATATAGAATGCTTTGTATTTTTATTTATTTTTTCCTGTAAAAACTGAATAAGTGTCTCTTTCATGAATGTGTTTTTTATCTTAATGAAACCCCCGTGGAGGAGGATAATTAAATTGATGATTCAGTTGGTGCTCACCCCCAGAAAGTTCTTTTTGCTTTAACTTCCTACCCCTCTGTTCTGCTTGTGGCATCAGTTCGTCCATCCATTATTGTATATAAGAATTCTTCTCTCATGATATGTCTGTTTCAGGTTTCCAACCATTTATTACATCTCTCCTAGCTTAGATAGGTTCGATGATCAGAATAAGGAAAGAGAGCAGAATTCTGATGGTCTCATTGTCAAAGATAATCAATGATACTGAGAAGAAAGAGGTGACATTTTTGGATTCAGGTGCAATGAATGCTCAAGCCACTGAAAAGGAAGGAGAGTGGTCTGATGAGGAATGCTTTTCCGGTGTGAACAATAGCGACACGAATGGCATCTGCCAGTGGAAGCAAACCCTTGAGTGTGCAAGGAGTGACTGGTCTTGCATCAGAATCAGTCATCTGCTGGGATGTCATCTAAGAATACATCCCCATGATTCTAGTCTTGCTGATTAAAGGAAGAATCAACGTGGTGGTTCTTCTGCTAGATTGGAAACTGTTTCAAATGCAGTAGCCAGAATTTGAATGGCAATGTGGAAGGTAATGCATCCTTGGGAAAGCACCAGCTGGATGAGCATATAGAAGCAATGCTTGGTATGAAACGTAGCCAGGAAACAATGTTTCTAAATATAGACGATGCTAAGCAAGCTGGTGCTGTAAAGTCGTCAACCCCCAGAAGGCAGAGTGCTCTCCAACAACTGGTGGCGATCGGTCAATGAAAGGAAACCAAAATTTTCGTTTTCCTGCAGAACGTAATGGAGAAAAACAGAATGAGCATATAATATCTAGGATCGGATCAGAATCTGGTTGATTTAGCAGGCAATGAAGAACGCAGTTCTATGGAATCTATTGAACATATATTTGAATGCAACAGTGATATGAATGGAGGACTTTTAGTTAAGCTAGAGATTAAACACTTATAATGATCTCTCAGCAGAAGGAAACGTTAGGCATAATTCATGGAAGCAGCCTACCGATCCAAGGGCAGTTCAAGGATCCACAGATCTCATCAAGGAAGGCAGGCTCAAGTAGTCATGGCCCACTTGATATACAACAATTAAACTAGAAAAATCCTCCTAAAAGGCAAAATGGAATTAATCTCCAACATCAAGATACACCAGTGGAGCGTCTCTTGTGAGAGGTGACTAGTGAGTGGTTTTGGCATAATCCAGGTACCAAGTTATTACCTAGCGTGTTAGTTTTAACTTGCTGCTCCTTTCTTGACTTGGTGGTGGTATAGCCTGCCAGTAGGATAGTTCTGTGTATAATTTCTTTGTTCTTTCTCTTTTGATATCAAAGAACTGTAACTTCTTAGAAGTAAAGGGTCTTACCAGACTATAGAATGACTTCTGAAGTTTCTGTAATACTCTTGGTATTTAAGAATCTCACTTTTCTTTTGAGGAAAATAGTACTCCCTCCGTCCCATAATCTCCTAGGATAGTACAATTTGGCTCAAAATTTAAGAGGGGTGTGAAAAGTCCTTAAGAAAACTCCTAGGAGATTAGGGGACGTCCAAAAATGGAAATTTCCTAGGAGATTACGGGACGAAGGGAGTATACACTTGCACCTTGGTGTAAGAGTTGATCAGATATTTTTGGTAGTGTCAAATCATGTAGGAAATATGACTTTCTAAGTTGTGTAGTTTTCACCCATGTTTGATAATTTTTCCTATACTAATCCATGCCTTGATTAGAATGAAGTGTCTATGCATGAAAGATTTGACTGAATCCGCATTGCCCTATCTGCTGACCTTTGGGTATTATATCAGACCATCTATCTATATAATAAGTTTAAAAGGCATGAATTCAACCAAATTGCGACATATCATATGCCAAGTTGGATGATAATGTGTCATAAAACTTGCTTAGTTAGCAAATTAAACACTAACTAGTTTGTACCCCGTGTGATGCACGGATTAGAATCGTGATAAGTTGATTGTTATAATATCATTATCACATTTTTCTACTTACTTACCAAAGTACTACTTTTCTAAAGAAAATGGAGAGCACTAGAGAGAAAACTCAACTCCCTTCAACTGAAGAAGCCGACCAACTTCGCCGATCAAACAAGAAATACAAACGGAAATCCTATGAGGATGGAAGTGCCACTACTGATACTTCCATCAATGTAGAGGAATCCTTTGTTCCTCAATCTAATCCAGCCCTTTACAACTCTCAATTTCCTCACCCAACCAATTCCTATATGAATAGGCTTCAAGGCAACACACCACCACCACCATATCAGACTAATTGCAACCCTCTTTATTCAAATTCTCAGATGAAGGAGATGTGTCAGATGATGATTTACCCCCGCCTGAAGACCAAGAAGACCCTCGATGCCCAACAATCTTGCTGACGAAGGAGGAAAAACGGAGACTGCGAAGGCCATGGAGAAATACCCTCATCATTAAAATGTTTGACATTCATATTGGGTATTTTCAATTGGTCAAGAAATTGAAGCAGAAATGGCCATTAAAAGGGGAATTTTCTCTTATTGATATTGGTCATGATTATTATGTCGTACGATTTGCAAATTTGGATGACTATAACCTTGTTCTTACTCAAGGGCCGTGGCTTATCAACGATCACTACCTCACCATTCGCAAATGGATTCCTGATTTTGTGCCTGATGAAAAGCCGATTACACACCTTACGGCATGGATTCGGATCCCATTTCTCCCTGTGGAATATTTTGATGGGGAATTTCTCCGAAAAGTCGGAGATAGAGTGGGGAAAATCCTTAGGATTGACAGAAAAACTTCTGAAGCAGAAAGAGGTCGATTTACTAGATTAAGTGTTGAAGTTAATCTTGAAAAGCCTCTCTTATCCATGTTTCGCCTCCACAATCGAATATGGCGAATTCAGTATGAGGGATTGAAGTTAATCTGCTTCAAATGTGGTACTATTGGCCACACTTTGGAGGAATGTGATCTATTCCACATGGCTCACAAAAATTTGCAGCAAAACAATGGTGGTGGTCAACAAGATCATTCTATGGAAACAGAAGACCATGATCATGCTCAAAGCAAGGACACGAATCCTGAACAAGACTACAGTCAACCTTATGGCTCATGGATGTTAGTGAAGAAGCCGACCCGAAAACGCCCCACCAAACAAAGAAACCAGGACCCGAATCAAGGTGTCACAAATGGGCCGAAACCAAATTCAGCGGACAAGGCGGGAGGCGGGAAAAATCCAAATATTTCAAAAGATTCAAATCATACCGCCAATGGAGCAGTTGGTGGAGGATCCCGTTATGATATCCTTGCCAATTTAGAAGGCGAAAATGATGGAGAAGGAGATGTCAATATGGACAAAGATCCTAAGCCGCCTAAAAATCTGCAAACTGAAGATATTGAGAATAAGAAATTAGACAAGGCACAGGATATGGAAAATGAGATAAATGAGGAAATTATCATGGAGAGTGTTCAAAATGGGAACAAAGAGCTGGAAATAGAAGATATTACAAGCAATATGGAAGAAATTGGAGATGATTTTGCCACTTACATGCCCACGGCTGAACTGGGTAATATTTCCCCCCAAGGAAATATTCCTCCTTTCTATTCCGCTCCTACATTCATTCCCCAAGATATGGCAGGAAATCACCAAGTCAACCAAGGATTTGCCTCAGTCAAAGATAGTTGGTTTTTGAGATCGCAAGGGAGTCAACAAGTTGTGAAAAAGCCTATCAATATGCAATTAAAAAATCTTTCCATAAGCTCTCCCAGGCCAACAAACGCCAGCCATTCTTGGCAAAGAAGAACTCCTCAAATCCTCCAAAAGAACCCATACGACCTATCAAAAGAAAATTCCCCCCTTATAGATAAGTTGCTTGTGTCAGAGTCTATAACCAACCCACCTGATGGAGAACAGCCTGCAGCTTGCGTTCCCAATCCAAGTCCTGGCATCAATGATTCCGCCCCCACTAATGGTGTTTGCGGGAGCTCCGATGGAAAACCCTGTGATGGGGGTGGCGACTCCTCTCGCCCACAAGATGGAAGCTCGAGTTCAAGTAATTACAGAGCAAGACAACTCGAAAGAGTTGGTCTTTGAAATGTCTTTGCCTACGGATGTGAAGCGAGTGATCAATATGATTAGTCACGCTTATGTGGACTCCTTACCAGTTATTCCCATCCTTATGGAAGATAGTTATCCCAATCTACTCCCCAACACCCCACCATTGAGCTTGTTGGTGTGGAATGTTCAAGGTGCAGGAAGTCGCACTTTCCTTGCTACTCTACGTGAAATCATTCGTATCAATCAACCCTCGGTGATTGCATTAGTGGAAACTCATCTTGCTGGTGACCGTGCAGAGAGGTTGGCGTCACAAATTCATTATTCGGGCCATGCTCGAGTAGATGCTGAAGGTTATAGCGGAGGAATTTGGCTTTACTGGAAACCGAATGAAGTTTTTATTGATGTGGTTGTCTCCCACCCACAACACCTCACAGTTGAAATCACTAGAACAGGGGAAGAACCTTGGTTTTTTTCGGCGGTGTATGCAAGTCCGGATGCTGTCAAAAGACATGAATTATGGAGCAACCTTGAAACTCTAGCCAACAGCTTCAACTGTCCATGGCTTTTGGCCAGAGACTTTAATGAAACGGTGTCCTTAGATGAACGGCATGGTGGTGGACCGGAGATGCAGAAGAGGTGTGATCGGTTCAAACACTGGATTGAAAACAACTCACTGTTGGATTTGGGCTTCTCGGGACCCAAATTCACTTGGACTAGAGGAAGAACGCCAGAGACAAGAATATGTGCTCGGCTTGATCGAGGGTTGTGTAACACAATTTGGAGGGTTCGTTATAGCGAAGCGGCAATCCGTCATCTTCCTGCTATAAATTCAGACCATTGCCCATTGATCATCAACACAAATGGCTTTACTCCTATCCCTCATGGACCTAAACCTTTTCGTTTCCTTGCGGCATGGTTGAAACATGAAAAATTCGACGAGTTCATGCATAATAACTGGAGACAAGACTGTCCGATTATTCCATTCTTGAAGAAATTTGCTTCAGAACTTCAAGAGTGGAATAAGAAGGTCTTTGGTAACATCTTCCGACAAAAGAAGGAACTGTGGGCAAGAATCGAGGGAATTCAACGAAAATTAGCTGAAGGGGGAGGAAGGCACTTGCTAAAGTTGGAGGCCAAGCTAAGACGAGATCTTGACGAGGTCCTTGATCGTGAGGAGAGTCTTTGGCATCAAAAGTCCCGGCTTGACGCAATTAAAGATGGTGACAGAAACACCTCGTATTTCCATACATCAACAATTATACGGAGGAAGTGGAATAGAATTGAGACTTTACAAAATGATGATGGTGACTGGATTACTGATGGCCTGGAGTTGCAGCACATGGTGAATAAATTCTACCAAGATCTTTTTACACAGTCGGCGGATGAGGGCGAAGTACAAGACTTACCCACTGATTTTTTCCCTCCTATACTGAATTCTGATTTTGACAAACTTAGTAGACCCTTCACTATGAGTGATGTGAAGGCAGCCCTATTTGCTATGAACCCCCATAAGGCGCCAGGCCCAGATGGATTTCAAGCACTTTTTTTCCAGAGGAATTGGGACATTGTTGAGACTAGCTTCTGTGATGCAGCCTTAAAAGTCCTCCAAAGTCCTCCAGGGACATGAACTCCCATCTGGTCTCAATGAAACATTCCTAGTTCTCATCCCAAAAGTAGATCATCCAAGCCGAGTATCGCAGTTTCGCCCTATTGGTCTCTGTAATGTGCTTTACAAGACTATAACTAAGGCGATCGTGAATAGGCTCAAGCCCATCCTCCCGATGATGATATCAGAAACTCAAGGTGCCTTTGTTCCAGGGCGCCAAATCACTGACAATATAGTGATCTTCCAAGAGGCGATCCATACTATGAGGAGTAAGAGAGCAGGTCCGGGATATATGGCAGTTAAGATCGACCTTGCCAAAGCATATGACAGACTGAGTTGGAATTTTGTTGAAGATACACTAAATGAAATGGGACTTCCACAACTCCTTGTCTCTATCATTATGAACTGCATTCGCTCGGCTAAAATGAGTGTCTTGTGGAATGGAGAACCGATGGAACAATTTGTGCCGACTAGAGGAATTCGCCAAGGAGACCCCTATCTCCATACTTGTTTGTGATGTGTATTGAGAGACTGAATCATTTAATTGCTGAATCAATCATAGCTAAAACATGGACACCCATTAAGTGTAGCCGTAATGGACCTTTGATCTCCAGCCTTTTATTTGCAGATGATATAGTGCTATTCGCTGAAGCATCGATCACTCAAGCAATAGAAATTAAGAGGGTCCTTGATCGTTTCTGTAGTGCTTCTGGGGAGCTGATTTCGTTTGATAAATCAAGGGTGTTCTTCTCTGCTAATGTTGCTGATGAACTTGCCGGAGACATAAGCAACGAATTGGGTATTGCTGCAACCGAAGACTTGGGTTTCTATTTGGGCATGCCAACAATCCATGGCCGTGTTACTAAAGCAACTTTCCAGCACTTGACTGAAAAAATTGATAAACGACTCAATGGGTGGAAGACCAAGTGTTTATCGCTGGCCGGAAGAACAACTCTTTCGAAGGCAGTATTATCACATATTGCTACGTATGCTATGCAAACAGCAAAAATCCCTCGATCGACTTGCGATGAAATGGACAAAAAGACCAGACGCTTCATTTGGGGTGGGTCAGATACACAGAGGAAAATACATTTAGTCTCGTGGGATACTATTCAAAAACCAAAAGAAGCTGGTGGACTCGGGATTCGCTCGATGCGCCAAACAAATGCAGCATTTCTTACAAAATTGGGATGGAGGGTACTCTCAGAACCGAAATCCTTGTGGGCCAGAGTATTGAGAACTAAGTATTGCCATGGTAGGTGTGACATTGACATGTTTTTGCCCAAAAACAATATGTCAAATGTTTGGCGTGGAATTGTTGAAAATGCAAAATTTGTGAGGCAAGGAACAAGAGTTGCTCCTGGTAATGGAAGGAAGACTCTTTTTTGGGACCATGCGTGGGCTCTTGAAGTTCCTTTAGCTTCGTTGGTCACTTCTCAAGTTCCTATTGAAGCCCAAGACCGCACCATTGAAGAATATTGGGATACCCAAGGTGATTGGAAATGGGACGAGATCGCCGAATATCTTCCGGCCTCAGTTTTGCAGCATCTACAAGCCTTTGAGCTGGTACAAAGCGATGAAGCAGAAGACGTCCTCTACTGGAATGACACTTCAAGTGGTAAATTTTCTATTAAATCAGCTATGAGAATTATTAGAAATGAACCACTACAAGATGATTGCAAGTTGTGGAGATTGATTTGGGGCCTCAAAGCTTCACAAAGAATTCGTATGTTCCTTTGGTTGATGGCACATGACAGGGTTCTTACCAATGCAAGCAGAGTAGTTCGTGGTCTTACAGATGACCCAAGATGCAAAGCATGTGGAGCAGCAGATGAGAACTTAGACCATATATTTTGCAAGTGTCCCTTAGCATACTATATATGGAATAAATTGGGAATTTCTCCTGCCAATCACACATTCTGAAACGCTCCTATTAACCCATGGCTTGAAGACAACCTGTCCAATATTTATGAGTGTCGACATGCACAATGGGCAGTAGACTTTGGTACTACTATATGGTGGCTTTGGCGGTGGAGAAACTGTAAAGTTTTTGGCCGGCCTGACGACATACCTCGTGACCCAATTCCATTCTTAATTCAACGTTTTGAGGAGCAGCATCGTGCCTTCAAAAGAGATGAAGATGAGAATGGTATGTGGGTCGCGCCGAGACAGGAGATTAACATTCGTTGGTTACCTCCCCCGGATGGGTGGTATATGCTCAACACTGATGGAGCGGCTAAGGGAAACCCTGGACAGGCGGGAGGAGGCGGCTTGTTAAGAAATAGTCGAGGAGACCTTGTTGTAGCCTTTGCGGCTAGTTATGGGGTCTGCACCTCCACTAGAGCTAAGTTATTAGCCTTGTGGAGAGGTCTTATACTGGCATATGATAGTGGTGTTCGTAAACTCGAGGTTTGTGTTGACTCGGAGGTGGTGATTAATTTGCTGGTTGGAGAGGGATCTGCAACGAGCCAATACACCAATATCCTACGTCAATGTAGAGAGCTCATTACCAAGACCGACTGGGAGGTTCGATTCCGTCATTGTTATAGAGAAGCCAACCGAGCCGCTGATTGGCTGGTGACTTTGGGAGCTCAACAAGTGCCGAAATTTCAAATCTACAATGAAGCCCCCGATGGTCTTCGTAGGATTCTACATGAGGATGTCATTGGTGTAACTAGACCACGCAGGATTCCTAGTTAGCCATTTTGTTCTTTTTCGTTTTCGGGGCCTAACCCCTCTTTAGCACCAAAAAAAAAAAAAAAAAAAATTATCACATTTTTCTTTTTTTCTCTTTTTTATGAGTTCATTTGTATAACATTTTTTTTCTTGAAATTTTATGTGTTTATTCGCTTTAATGTGAAATTTTGCCTCACATAATGTATGCGTTGAAAATGGAATTTCACTCACGTTTACAATCTTATCTAATTATGCGTGAGTGGAATTAAAAAACACGCCCATTAGAAGTGGATTTTTTGCCTATTAGAATTGATTAATTTTGTATTAAAATTAGTAATCTACTTTACTATTAAAAAACTGGGTAAACTATTTTTCTATTAGAACTACAATTGCTTACCAAATGAATTTGATAGGTCTTTGTTTATTTTACTCTTAACGTTCTTTGATATAACATTATTAAAAATGGAATCAAACTGAGTTAAATGACGATATCTAATGTCATATCATAAATAGTTCAGATAAAAATATCACATATGAATGTTGGAGTAGTTGGTAAAGAGTTAGTATTAAAATCTAAAGGTTTTGACCCAAGAGGTGTTGCCACTGGTAAACAAACTTCGGATTATACACCAAGTCACAGGTTCGAGCCTTATGGGGAGCACCTACACGAATTTATTCGTGGAATACCCGAAGCCGTGCTTTAGGAGGTGCCCTTTAGCCACACCCAAGGACGAAGTAAGTTCCTC
>BSSO01003766.1:0-15786 GCA_030267885.1 Mesembryanthemum crystallinum
CGCAAAACGAGAGATCCAAACGTACGCTCTAACGCTAAGCACGAACTACGGTCCTATAAAAGAATCCAATTAATTCGTATTAGAATTAATTTAACTAAAACCCTTAATTATAGATCTAAAAATCTATAACTTAAATAATGAGATTTCTATGTAAAAATTCTCTTAAATATTTCAATAACAAATCCTTTGAGTTTTTCTCAAATAACTTCTAGATTTTTATTTACTAAAAAATCTAATTTTAAATCTAAAAATCGAATAATATTTCTAAATCAAACAATTGATTTAATTTTATCAAAATCAAATAATAACAAACTCAATTTTCTCAAAACTCTCATAACAATATAAAGCTAATTTTTCTCAAAAATTCAATAATATAACAAATCCAATTTTTCTCCAAATGTCGTAATATATAACCCACAATTTATTTTCTGAGTTTTATTAACTAAAACCAGAAAATAAAACTAAGTAAAACAAATCATATTTGAATTCAAAAATCATTTCGAATTCACTATAACACAAAACAGAACCCAAAGCTCTAAACAGAGGAACGGTGCAGCTGGCGGTCGCCTCGACTGTCATGGGTTTCGTGGCGGCGAGATCGCCCAGTTGCCATCCACCTTCATGGCGGCGACCCTGCTGGTGGAGGAAACCACCAGTAGCACCGAAACAGAGCAAGAGAAACAGAGAGAGAGTGAGAAAGAACTGCGAGAGAGAAAAAGAGAGCGGTACAGGGCGGTGGCGGTGGCGCTTGGCGGCGGAACACGGCGGTCAGTGCCTGGGCCTGAGTTGGCCGGCAACCGCCCATGGTGGCTCCTCCAAAGCAGCCCCAAACTCGCGCCAAAACAGGGGAACTTTTAATCAACAAAACAGAGTATGAAGAGAGAGAGAAGAATGGCGGTGGTGCTGGCGGTGGAGCCTGGCTCATCGACCTATGGCTCAGCCACTCGTGGTGGCCGGCCGCCGCTCATGGCGGCGCTCCAAACGCAGCTCAACTGCCGACCAAAACAGAGAAAGAGAAAGATAGAACAGGGGAGAGAGAGAGACGTGAAAACAGGGGAAAAAAAGAAAGAGAAAGTGGAAGGGGAGGCCCATGGGCCTCGACCCATGCCGTCAGCGAGCCAGATGACCGGAGCAGAGCTCAACGGTGAGGAGCAGTGGCTAGCAATAGGCAGTGGTGAGGAAAGCAAAGCAAACCAATGGGGGAAGGAAAAGAGAAACAGAGGAGAGAGAGAAAGGTTTCCTCACCAGGAAGGAAATGTTTGGTGAGCTGATATTTTGTGAGTAAAGGTTCAGATTTGCTATATATAGTAGTAGGCAACTTTCTGGTTAAGAAATGGAACATCTCCAGCCAACGGATACAAATACCTTCAACTGGAGCCAAAACTTGAAAAATCGTTTTCCGTTCTGATTTAAATAATTCGCCGATCGATAATTAATATCGAATTACGATTTTTAATGATAAAATCAATTCGTTATTTTTCCTCAAATAATATTCGTAAAAATATCATATTATACATATGATATAATTTCCCAAACTGATATTAAAATCGTTTGAAATATAATCATTTATTTAAATAATTATAACTCTCAATAAATCATTTAAAATCTTTAAAATAATTATAGAAAATATCGGGATATTACAACGGCGCACAATACAAATCCGGGGGTGAAATTCTGGTAGATAACGTGAGGACATCAAGCAAGACTCTTATGCAGGAATGTATGTATGAATGCAATGGGCAAGATATCATGCAAAATAGTTGGCAAAAATATATTTTGATCCAAGTTTTCAAGATCACATCCGCTTGTTCAAACCCTTAGAACCAGAGATTCTAAGTTCGATCCCTAGTGAAGTCGCTAGTTTGTCGGACCCGCGGGACACCGTCGCCCCACCTCAACCCCCCGCTCGCGTGAAGGGGTGCGCTTCTTGTTCGCTTTTGCTTACTTCGTTGATTAAGGGTTGCGTCGTGACCTTAATTATCATGTTTTGATTCATTTGTTTTTTGTTTTGCGAGGTAAAAATGTGATGCCGCCACCATGTTTTAGGAATATGGAAACCTTAAAGGCCCCGACCACGAACATATAAGGAGATGCCATGATCGTGCCAAATTGCGCCCCACACCTGAATGGAGCGTGACTTCGATTACCCAAGGAGGAGATTCTCGGTTCGGGAATGTGAAATCTAATCAAGTGGATCAAAAGCGTAGTCTTGCCAATTATTTTGTATGATTAACATGCATGGTTTATGGCCTTGTTTACATTTCTCTAGGTGGGTTGTCACACATTATCTACCAAAAGGTGGCCACTTTGGTTTATTCAAAGTTTCGTGCTTGACGAAAATAAAGAGTTTATATGAACATGCTTGATTTTAGCTGGTGATTAGCCAAGTGTACATGCGAGTTTATTTCATGCGATGTTCAATTTACATTAAAGAAAAAACAGTAAACACGTAAAAGGAGAAATAACCCTTGTTAATCGCCCTTGGGATGACTACCTTGGATCGGAGCCTCCTGGTTCGGATTTTCCTCAAGTTAGGACCCCAAGTTGATGGTGGTTTAGTGGTTAATGTAGTCTTTCGAGGTTGATTTTGTGATAAGAAAGGATGATAGTGGGAAGAGGTGTTTTGTGGACTCTCTCTCTCTCTCTCTCTATTACTTTTAGGCACTTGGAATTAGTGCTAAAAGTCCCCTAATTGTTTTTGGTAATCTTAAAAATGCTCACAAATGCTTAATTGTGCTCTCCAAAATTTCACCTCTTGAAGTGAAGGGGAATGGGCGTATTTATAGAGGTCGAAAACCGCAAAGAGACAAGCTGCAGCTGGCCTGGGACCACAATCTACCACCGCCATAGCGGTAGTGAGACCGATAACCGGCCATGAGACCGGTAAACCAGTGGGAAGACCGGTTTGACGGTGGGAGCGGTCAACGGTACAATCAGTTCGTGATTGGACGAGAACTGATTTGTACGTTGTACTTAAAAATGCTAATCTGGTATGTATCCACGGATCTGGATCCATTTTGTTCATTTTGCTCCTTTCGATGGGTCCTTGGGCGGATATTTGATCCGTTTGCCTCTCCACACTCGATTTTGTGCCAAAATCTTCTTACTTCCACAACTTCGATCCGAGACTCCGATTGAGGATCCATTTGAAGTTCTGGAATGCTTAGAGTAAGGGCTATTTTGTGAGGGTGAGATTTTTTGTGTTCATGCCGTCTTGGGGTCTTTCACTTGAAGGAGGACTGTCATTTCCAAGCGTGCCATTGTGTTCGTCATCGGGCGGTGGAGGACTTAGGAGACACCGGTAGGGGTGTCTACAAGGATTAGCTTAAATGGTTTAGTGATACTACTCATATCACCAAGGTGAATCTTCTTTTTAGGGAGCTCAAACCCAAGAAGCTCCACAGTTGAGCGTGCTTGGCTGATTGGTAGTATTGGGATGGGTGACCTCCCGGCAAGTTTCATAGGAGCATGCGAGTGAGGACAAAGCATGTTGGAAAGACTTCTGGTGGTTTGCGGGGTCAGTCCTCAACTAGGAAAGCGGATATTGGTAGCACCAGCAACTTGTGTAGGAAATTGGTGTGTTACAAATGGTATCAGAGTGGCACGTGGATAAGCTTAAATGGTTTACCTTGGTGACATGAGTAGTACCGGAAAACCATTTAAGCTATCCTCAACCATGAAATCTATGGGGCATTACACTCACCCCCACACAAAGAACGCAATGTCCTTGTTGCGCATGGGCACTCATCAAGCCCCAAAATCTACCCCTGCTAAGCGGCCGACTAGGCACTCCTGCCCCACAGGCTCAGCACGCGGTCGTAGGGTCGTTCTAATACCATTTGTTGATTTGTGCGTGTCATGCTTGCGTAGACGGCTGACTAGGCACGCGGTCATAGGGTCGCTCTGATACCATTTGTTGATTTGTGCCTGTCCTCGTTGCGCATGGGCACTCATCAAGCCCCAGAATCTACCCCTGCTAGGTGGCTGACTAGGCACTCCTGCCCCACAGGCTCAGCACGCGGTCGTAGGGTCGCTCTGATACCATTTGTTGATTTGTGCGTGTCATCCTTGCGTAGGGACCATGCTAATCTTCTCTATATCGTTCCTATTTTATAAGATGTCCTCACAAGCTGCTGGTGCTACCAAGATCCGCTTTTATGGCTGAGGAATGACCCCACAGACCACTACAAGTCTTTCCAGCATCTTTTGTTCTCACTCGCATACTCTTGAGAAACTTCCCAGAAGGTCACCCATACCAATACTACTGCCAGCCAAGCACGCTTAGCTGTGGAGTTTCTTGGGTTTGAGCTCCCTGAAAAGAAGATGCACCTTGGTGATATGAGTAGTACCCGCAAACCATTTAAGCTATCTTCAACCATGAAATTTTTGGGGTATTACAGGTGACCTCTTGGTAAGTTTCTCACGAGTATGCGAGTAGGAACAAAGCATGCTGGAAAGACTTATGGTGGTCAGTGGGGTCAGTCCTCAACTAGGAAAGCGGGTCTTGGTAGCACTAGCAGCCTGTGTAGGAAGTTGGTGTGTTACAGATGATATTCATATCTCAAGTCTATCGTAGAAAAGACTGTGCCATCCTTCAATTGGTCGAATAAGTCATCTATCCAGGAAAGCGCGTATTTGTTGTTAATAGTGATCTTGTTGAGTTCCCTGTAATCTATACAGAGTCTTATACTTCCATCCTCCTTCACAAATACGACGGGTGCTCCCTAAGGTGAGGCACTAGATCGGATATATCCATTCTGTAATAAGTCATCCAACTGAGTTTTCAACTCATTCAACTTCGCAGGTGCCATTCTATAAGGTGCCTTCGAGATAGGTGCTACCACGGGTAAAATATCGATAGTGAAATCAATAATGTACCGAGGTGGTATCCCTGGTATCTTGTTAGGAAATGCGTCTTAGAAACTACCGAATCCCTTCTAGTTTACTTTTCTTCGGAGTTTACGAGATTACGCACAAATATACTTCATGTCCTTTGCATATATGTCCGCCATACTCATAGCTGAGATAACCATAACCCCTAGTTTCACCACAATTCCCCGATAATTCACCCTTAGCTTTTCTTCCCAGGTCCTCGGAGAGAAACTTTCTGAAGTCGACAATCTATCTGAGCTTGGTGATGATATAGCCAATCCATACCCAGTATAGCATCGAATTCAGCTAAGTCGAACTGATATAAATCTCCCAGAAAAGCAACTCCCATAATGGAAATAGGACATTTCTCGTGTAAATCCTCACACTGAACTATATGCCCGTTAGATGGTGTTACATTTAGTAATGGGTTTAAGTTGGTGTTTAAGTACAAAACGGGTGGATATAAAAGAATACGAAGCTCCGGAATCAAAAAGTATATAAGCGGGATAAAAATGAGTAGAAAATGTACCAGATATGACATTAGGGTCGGCTTGGGCTTCCGCTCGGCTTATCACACTGATCCTTCCTGGAACGTTCCTAGCATTGTTGTTGTTCCTTTGTGCTTGTTGCTGTTGCTGAATTTTAAGATGAATTTTTTAGGGCATACAGTTATCTGCTTAATTTTCAAATCTGAAAACCGAAAACAGAAAACCAAAAAAAGTGGTTTCCAAAAACTGGTTTTTTAGTTTTCAAAAAAATTGAAAACTGGCAACTGGCAACCATCCCAAACAGGGCTTCCTTTTCACTTTTGTATTTTTGATGCACATTAACGGCATTAAAATAACCGTTAAGTGGGATGACGTGGCAGTATACTTTCCCTGTATCTCCTCCCTATTCTCTTTCTATACTCTCTCTCTCACCACCATTTCCACCCCTTCCCCCAAAGCCATGCCCCGATTCACTCCTCACCACCCTCCCCACTCCCCACTCCTCATCCTATGCACCACCCTTTGCCCCGTTACCTTCCTTGCTCTCAGGTAGAAGACAAGGTCCACTGATCTGATCAGCGATCACACCTAAAAAAAACAGAAATAAGCACCTAATGTGATTTATATAGAGTAAAACACATCAACAGGTACCTGCTTTCCACATTTGCTTAATACATGAACCTTATAATCATAAGAATAGATTTTGAACAACAATGTGGACCCGACAAGAGACAATAAGTAACAATTGGGAACACACCAAAACCAAGCAAAGTCTTATAAGGCCACAACAGCAGTGGCAGCGCGAATATTTCAAAAATATATTTGTCTCCTACCCGATTCCAAGCAAAGTTATCAAAGATGTCATTCATCAAAAGAGGGGTTTCATTTTTATTGGGTCACTGTCATGGGAGTGACTAGAAAAAAATCTAGAAGTCTTATGTGGTGAGATTCTATTTGTTGATTAGCCATGTCATGTGTTTCTTCAATGCCCATAAACAGAAGTTAGCAAGGGAAGAGAGGCTGCAAGGGGTAATGCAGGGGATTGGGTGGGAAGCAGGGGAGGGAAGGGGCAGTGGTGGTGGTGGTGGTGCGACACAGAGAGTGGGGAGGAGAGATAGGAAGAGATGAGCCATGTCTTCTAACTTAACGGAATTTTTAACTCCGTTAATTGGGGTGCATCACAAACAAAAAAAAAATGAAAAGAAGGGATTATCTATATAAATATATTAAAACACAAACTCCAAACCTAAACCTAGGATCCTACATGGCAAAATTCTAAGGATTGTAACTTCTAACTTAACTATAAACCTACACTTACTTAATTATGTTGTTAATGAAAATAAATACTAACCATTACACACTAACTATGTTTTGATCTTAAATTATAACTTATTACAAATAAATATCACTTTTTCCAACTCTCATCTTATGAATTCAACCGTTACAAACTATATATATTATTAACTTAAATTGATAAGTGCATACGAATTTTGTGTAGCAACTTCTGAAAACCAATTAGAGTATATATACGTATTTTTACGTGATAACCTCTAGAATTCACTGCTTACTACTCTTTCTATCACTTAACTAGTATTTAACCCCGTGTGATGCACGGGAGGATGAATGTTGGCGAAATAAGAGTTTCATTTTAGAAAATGCAGATTGATTCGGGTATATTTAATGGGACATGAATGTAAAAGTAAAATTCTAGGTTAAGTGGTTAGTGTTATAAAATAAGTATAACAGATAGGAAAGTAGAGAGATGAGAGTAGGAGGAAGAGAGTGATAATCTTTCTTATTCGCTTGATGGGGTATAAATAGTACAAGAATATGGAGGGTTTAGAATGTATAACATCTAGGATATGAAGAGGGTTTAGAATGTGAAGAAACTATCAATAACCCTCTAACTAATAAATGGTAATAAACTCATGTAACATCCATCTTTCAGAACACTCCCCCTTGGATGTACATTACTAAAGAATATGCCTCGTTAAAACCTTACTATGAAAAACCCAGTGGGATAAAAACCTAGTGAAGGAAAAAGAGTACATTATTCTTTTTTAACGCTTAATATGCTGCCTCGTTAAAAACCTTGGCAGGAAAACCCAGTGGGACAAAACCGTGACCAAGGAAAAAAGAGTGCAACGCGTGTTATGCTCCCCCTGAAGGTGATATAAGTTGAGATGCTTGAGTCAACACAAATAAATATTGTAGACCAACTTCTTGATGAGAAACGCTTGGTAAATAAATCTTCAAGATCTCCATTCGAGAGACAACAAGTAGACCATCATTCTTCTGGAAATCATAGGTGATTAGGTTCATTACTAACATCTGCTCCATTATTTCTCCTTTGATGTTATCCTTTGGAAGCAGTGATTCATACAGCATAACCTTCATATAATAAGACTACTGGCACCTAGCCTCATAGATTTCAAAATATGTCCTGCACTGTTAGAAGAAATTCTGCAACGAGATTTATACGTACTCCCCCTGATTTTAATGAGCATATACTAATTTTTTGCTTGTTTCTAATATCATCCCAACCATTGACAAATTTGACAAATAGAGACTATCATAACATCCAATAATATTTGCATATACCCTTATTGTGGTGCCTCATCAAAAACCTTGCTAGGAAAACCCACTTGGATAAAAATCTAGTCGAAGGAAAAAAGAGTACAACCACTATTCAATCACCAAAACCTTTGTTAGGAAAAACCCAAACAAAGGACAAAAGGTGCAATGTATATAAGTCTCCTTCGAATCCAATTAATGTCGCCCATTTCTCAAACTCTTAGCGATACACAAAAATGAATGAGCGCTTTCACACTTCCAACTTGGTTAATACAAACCTTATTTGGGAGGTCGTAATGGATAAAAGTATCAAGTTTTAGAGTGTCTTTTCAATCAACACACATATCTTTTACTAGCCAAGTCAAGTGTATATGTCAATCTCATTTTCTTTTTCTTCTAGAAAATGGACTATACAAATGATAAGGACATAATATGTATGGATGGGCCTCTTTGGGACGAAGAAGGGAGTGTGTCAACCTTTTAAGCATGTGATCGCCAAGAGCGCTCATAATAATGTGAGTACTTAATTCATGTATATGGTACGTTTGGATCATACTTATTTAATCTTTGTTGCCAGTAAAACGTGATCATTTGTGATATTTCACTGTATCTCAATCTATGAGATATTTTCATGACTTAATAGATGAACAGATCTCACAACTTGTGCATGGTCAAACTTCAAGTTGAGACATAAATCTTATCAAAAGCTTGTATCATTCGATTAATATGAATTTTTCAATAGACTTCATATAACATCACTCATATCCATTATTTGTGATGGTCCAGGAACATATCTATTATCTCACTTATTTCTTACCTTTGAGACATATTTATGTTACTCATTAATTAATCAATGTTTTCAACTTCACATAATAAGTACTAGAGGTTCAAACATAAGTTCTCCAAGAACTTTTCACTTATTCAATGCTTCATATTTGTCCCAATGTATATTTTCAAGAAAATTTTTCGAATCCTTCAATTACTATTTAGAGTCCGACAGGGACTATAATTAGGGTCCTTCAGCGACCTTATATAGAATCCTTCGAGTAGTGAGATACCATACGAGTAAAAGTTCCATCTTTTAGGTTTTCCACTCATGGTAATACTTTCTAGAGTTACAGGTCATGTGTGCATGCAACATGAGATATGACTCTAATAAATGAAATAATGCTAAATAAAATGGAGATAACAAATAATGAAACATGTATGATATATGCCTTTCCATTTATATGCAAACAGTGAATGTGACTCGAAAATGCAACAGTTTGGACTTCAAGTCCATAAATTTGTTGGACTACAGGTCCATTAGCTCATTTTCAAATTTCAGTGAATTTTATGTCGACGTTTAGATGGACGTAGATATATGATCCCCATTCACATGTCCATTTCAAATTGCATATGCATACAGGTTCCATTTTAAATTGGTACCACGTAGTAACAATTATTGAGTTCCCTTAATCATCTATATGTTATCAACAAGTACTGTTAAATGATATCTGAATATTACTGAGGAGGTACCTTTTCCTTTTTCCAATATAGGTCATCTATTTTGATTCAGATATCTATACCTCTACAGAGGTATTTGATTATTCATATCTCAACTCACCTTAGAGTACCAACTGCATAACTTGCCATTTTATGAATGATACATTCATGTTGGAACCGGATAAAACTTGCAATGAAAGTAATATTTACTACACTGTAAGTGTACAATTTATGATATATTTGGCAAGATATCTCTATGCTCATAGCATTCCATCTCTGTAATCAATCCGTGCCTCTTATGCCTCCCAAAGGGTCATAGTGTGCTCAGTCAAATCATAGAGGTTTATACTTGAACATATATTGATTATAGAGGATTGAAATGAAGCTGTCTATATATAAGTATATGTATACATTGTATATGTACCTCATTTTCTTATCATTTTCTGAACTTCTGGTTCAGTTGGGGATCAACATTATGCATACTCAGTGATTATAATTGTTTTTGCCAACTTCCCTCTAATCTTCTCCCCTAAGTTGGGAAAAACTATCATCGTTTGATAGCAATAATGGGGCATTTGATTTCTTTTATACCCAACTTTTATCCACAACTCACTGAACTTCTCCTTGTGAGTTTTAATTGAGTTTGTTCTCTGCTGGAGAGCAACAATTTCAGGGAGTATGTTAAAGTTGCAGTTGATTTTCTTTTGTGCTGAAATTGGATTGCCCCAAATAGGAGATAAAAAAATATTGATACAAAGAATTACTTCTTATGGTACAAAAATAACACATGCAACTTGTAAGTAAACTTCTGGTTACTTACTAATCTTATTAAACAAACTGTAGTATAAATTATACAGCTGCATGATCAAGATCTCCTTTTTTTTTTTTGGGTTTGCGAATCAAATTATAATAATTATTGACTCGAAAGTAAGCTAAATCTCGAAAAACGTCTTGCCTTTGTTCCTTTTTTATAATCATAATTCGAGAGAGTATTATCATCACATAATTACATTCCAATATAGTGAAAATTTCAATTTCCTTAACGGTTAGTTTCATACCCAGATGGCCTAAATCGTCACATCCAAGAAACATTTCACGTAACTAACTTCTGGTTAGTAATTGCAATTGCAAGATAATTACCATTGATATTCTCATTACATGTGATTCTGGCTAGATATATGATGTGACATAGAGACATAAATTGGTGTCTCCTTTGATTGGCAAGACAATCGACGATTCTTTTAATGAAGATAGTTTATGTTCTTCATGATTAAACACGTATATAATTTGTTCTCTTCTGTAGCATCTATTGAACTTGTAGCAATATTTGTGGTCTTTTAGAGCACTTGTTAAACAAGTACAAAATAAAACTTGTACATATCGCATTGAATTAACATATCTTTTGGATATATTGAATTTCAAATGAACATATGCATATTATCATAACACAAGGTCATTGATTTAACCACACAAGTTATTTTATTTCTTTACAAAAGCATATATGAATACATCCTTCGACCTTGTATATCTTATATTTATACAAGAATATAATCATAGATTTACATAATATCTCCATCTTTTCCTTACATTCATAGAAGGGAAAACCATTCAAAAACACTTGGTTGAAGTGTACTAATATAGTTAGATAAGTGTATAAGCTTCAGACTTATAAGTAGTAGTGATAAAGGATATATTTATTTTTCAACACAACTTTGGATTCCAGACCAAAGACTTGTTTCGTCGTTGAATTACTAACTTTAAGGGACTCCTGGCCCTAAATTTATGAACAGTGAATTCATGTTTTGACCCCATGTTAGTTTGTAGGATCACAAATTCTTATTTCTTTCTCATGTGGTGGCTAGTATAATGTATGATAAACTCTATATGACCATCTAAGATCATGAGTGACAAGTCATAATAAAACATATCCAAGTTATGTGAAATTTTTGTTTCACAACTAACCCTTCTATATCCATTTCCACACCAGTTCGTGGTATGCGGGGCCACTGTCCGTTATTATAAGGACGGGCCTTTTTGGGTCATGACTTCTAACAGTCCATAGTTAGTCGTTCATTATCCCAATTTGCAAGCCTTCAAGGCACTATTTAATTATATGGGTCTTAGGCGTCGGGTCTAAGTATATAAATATCACGCCTAAGCATTTGATTGAACGGTATTTTATAACGATGCATTTACAAATCCAAAAATTCACATATTATCTACCCATTTTCCTCTCATAAAAAGTCCAAGCACAATTGAAATAATATCTTATTATTGTCAATAAGACCGTGTACTTTCCAACTCTGTTATGGATTTCGGGCCAAAGAATTATTTCATCCTTTTGTAAAATTTTTACTAAATTTACTTGACCTCAAGTTCTATGAACTACTGGCTCATAAGTTGAATACCATATCTCCCTTACATAAAAATAGAGCATGACTATGAAAGGAATGAATCCAAACAATTAGATGAATTTTATTCATAAATTCAAAACAAGACAAAATACTCCAATGAAAGGATGAACTTTGAACATAACTACAATATATGAATGATACGAAATGATTGGATAAACTTTTATATGTAATGTCTAAAAAATAATACTATCTCAATATGACTAAGGCATAGCAAAATTCAACCTCCGCGAAGGATATGAGTTACAGAGATCATTAACTCCCAATAAAAATTTACAGCCTGTCTTGCATAGACTTGGTCGATGCAAGGACCAAGTAGCAATGGGGCCTGACTATACGATATATATGGGTGACTCAATATGATATATTGGCATGACTCATATAGCAGCTGTAGGTAATTCCATATAGTACTTGCGGTGACACATATATCAATTGGGGGTAACTCCATATAGCACTATGGAGACTAAGATAGCAACTAAGATAACTCCATATAACACTTGGGATGACTCATACAACAGTCNATATAAGTAGTAAAATTGATAAACCTTAACTAAGCTCACCAAAGAACTCAATCAAGGGGCCAACCACCAAAGGTTGAAGGTCACCAAAGACCAAGAGAATTAAACTCACCACAGAGATTAACATTCAAAGTATGAATACTCACAATGTTCTCAAAAACTAGACTTGTTGTTTCTCATTGATAATCAGCCCTTTAAATAGGGAATTACAAGTCTCAAGCTTTCCTAATATCACTAGAACATTAATTAAGAAACTACAAAAAAAATAGGAAACTAGTAGAATAAGGAAACTAGGAGAAAATAGGAAAGAAGGGAATAAGGCAAGCTGCTGCCTTGGCGTCCAAGTAGGAGCTGTTGCTTGTCTTGGACGTGCATGAGCTGGTGCTGGGCTGTCTTGGACGTGTAAGGAGCTGGACATAAGTCTTGGAGAGCAAGGGAATGGATCTAGGCATTGGGGAGCAAGCTAGAGCTCATATATGCCTAATACACACCTACTAGCAAAAAAGAAAACTTTCCTAATCTCTATTACAACTAAAATAAACTCTTAACAATTATCCTAGATAACTGAAAATAATATTAAAGATGCATCATTTCTACTCAAATTGACACTTCATCGTCAGTTTTGCACTTGCATATTTTGTTTGCAACTCCAATTCCTCTTTAATAAAAACTACCATCGCCATGCGAATCCATGAGAAAGAGAGAGAATTGATGATGAGTGAGTCATAGGAGAACGGGTCATTCTAACCATTTTTGATGTAGTTAAGGGGCATATCTAGCATTGGATAACTCTTACCAATAACGAACATTTTTTTCATCCATTATCCATACTTCATGGGTACCATGCAAAATACTTGGAAAGTGTAGGGGTACCACATAAATTAATATAAAGTTTAGGGGTACTACAAATAATCTTCTTACAAAAATAAATATTCAAAAGTAACCGTTATTTGTAACGTTCAAAATATAGGTGGGGGCAAAATTGAAATTTTCACAAAAAAAATTCAAATTTTAACGGAAAGTTACCATTTTGACAGAATTCAAAGTACAGGGGTACCATACGAAGGTTTTCAAAGTTTTGGGCACGTTGTGAATTTCGCCTAAGTTCAAGGGTACCACGTGAAATCTCTCTCTTTTAAAAATTTTATGTTTTGTAATATAAAATAGGAAAAATCGCTCCCAATAATCCGAAGTTTGGGCGGTCCAATAATAATACTCCGAAATTTTGAAATTGCCAAGAATAATCCAAAGTTTGGGCGTCTGTTCCACCAATGCACCCAAATTGGACGGCGTTAAACCTTCATTACATTTTTGATTATGTCTCCACTTTCAACCTTTAATCCCCCTTTCCATATATAATTTCTCGCTTCTTTTTCTTCCCCCTTCCCATGTATTTGGGAATAAAACCCTAAATCCCTAATTTCTATCACCCCAAAATTCATCTGACTCTCTCAAAATCTCTCTTTCCCCATTTTCAAAATCATGAGTAGGTTGAATGATTCCCCTCACTCAGCTGGCTCTTCATCTTCAGTGGCTGCAATCAAGTGTGACCATAGTTGCAACTTCTTATACTTACTCTACATATCATTTACTACAATTACATAACAAAATCTCAATCAAAACACAACAAAAGGCATGAACTTTTTCAAATTTAACAGCTAAATTCCCAACAATTAGCACATCAGAACATAAAAAAAAAGGCTGCAACTTCTTATACTCAATCTCCATATCTGTAGATGCCATATGGCTTTTAATTAATGCAAAATTTATTTTCCCTAAAAAAAAAAAACACATCACAACAGAACAAACACTCAATGCAAGCATCAAATCATCTTTAAAACCCAGAAATTTTAGAAATTCCCAACAATTTTACAATTTTATAAGCATATCAAAGACATGCAAACACCCAGACAGAGCAAATAATCGATCAAATCCTAACTAATTACAATTCAAAATCCAAGAAAAATAAAGCAAATAATAATCAATTTCAACTGAAATAAAAAAATTACTAACCACTTTCAACTGGAAACACGCAATTGTAAGCAGCACCACCTTCCTCCAAAATCTCACCTTAAACTGAGCAACAACAGTAGCAGAAGAAATAAAGAGAGGATGAGTGTGTGTGTGTGTGTGTGTGTGTTTTTTTTTTTTTTTTTGAAAATGAAGAGATGTTTTAGGGCAATGATGAGAAGTTAATAATAGGCTGGTGAAAAATGCGCAAATTAGTGAGTAATCTGGTTAAATTGGGTAGAGATTAAGCATACATGGACACATCATCAAAAATCTAACGCGGTTTAACGCCGTCTTATTTGGGTGCATTGGTGGAATAGGCCCCCAAACTTTGGACTATTCTTGGCAATTTCATAACTTCAGGGTATTATTGTCGGACTGCTCAAATTTCGGATTATTGGGAGTGATTTTTCCTATAAAATATGTACTTTTATTATCTTTATATATTTGAAACTACAAACCTTCTTATCATGTAAATAAGATCACTTTTCAACCTTTGTAGTTTGATATTTGATTAACAAATTGTCTATCTACTATTTACGTTATTTGCACACTATGTTCATGGTAGGGTTACTATTATTTGTGCTCATCAAAAGCGGGCATGGGTGTGAAACGAGTCGGGTTTGACATTGTTTTTTTGACCCGCCCGTGGACTAAAGACCGTCTAGCTTAGCGGGCGTGGGTTAGGCCTCTATAAAGTTCATGAAAATGTGTTGTCCATGTTCGTCCATTTTGAGGTTCGAGCAGACGAGTCTCATGGCTGATCTTTCTGTGATCGGATGAAATCGATATAGTATAATTTATTTTTATATTTCTTTAAATATCATTGCTTAATATAAGCCAATCGAAAATTAAGGTCCATTATTTTTAAAATTTTGGTATAAACAATGGAAAACTCTTGTTAAAATGGAGACAAAAAAATACACTCAACCCGTTGGGTCAACCTATAATCGAATCCGACCCGAAAGAGACTGACCTACTTCTGACCCGACCCGCTAATAACCCGACCTGCTATTGACCCGACTCGAACCCGACCGGAAAGACCCGATTGCCAGGTATACTTGCATTGAAGGGATGACTTTGTAGCACGTTGTATACCACCGGGCCAACTCATGTTCCGCGTAATTATAAAATGACTTTCATTTAATATAAAATGCCCAGCCCAAGGGAAGAAAACAAAATACAAACGCACGCGGCCCAAAACAGAGCCCATAACTTAGTTGTGTGTATGATGCTCTGTACGCTCATGTCTACAGAATAAGAATTGGTCTTCCACTACGATTTTAAATTTCAATCAATCACCATTGAGATTTTTTTGCCCAAATTAGAAACTTGACAAGTTTTTAGGACATGCCAAACTAGAAAATTCGACAATACTTAAGGGACGAAGGGAGTATTATTTTTGTGGTTTCACGCTACATTACATAC
>BSSO01003767.1:0-15786 GCA_030267885.1 Mesembryanthemum crystallinum
TAAAAATATATTTAAACTTTTATCAAAATATAATCAGATCGAGGCTATGTTATACATTTCAAAATTTGTTAGAATTTTATATAATTAGTTTGGTTTCAAATTCAAATAATTAAAAAAAGGCATATTTATAGTAATGATAATCTTTTCTCTCTCATATATCAAATCAAATCAAATCAATTTTATAATTAATAATAAATTCTGCATACTATATCATTTAATTTTTAATATTTTTAATTATTAACATCTAAGTTTATATTCCGCATATCATATTATTTGATAAATTATTATTTATTTTTTGTTAAATTATGTGTTCTTTTATCCATTTAATACTTTCATATATGTAAATATTAATGTTTTTTACTCTTATACATATAAGGACTTGTACTTTGATGTATTTTATACAAGAATATGTGTTTTGGTTGTATTTTGAGGTCCTCAATCCACCAAAAAAAAAGTTCAGGTCCTCAAACCACCAAAACTTGAAAGTTCAGGTCCTTGAAGTATACTTAATTCTCAAAGGTGGACAATTTGGTATATAAAAAATCTCCGGTAATATATAAGTATTTAAAATGAGCACCGGTAACCAATATGGTATATTAATGAAATACTTGTAAGATTCACCCAAAACTACGCTGGCATACAAAATCTCGAATTTTAAAGGATTAAAAACATATTTCTATGGCTTTTTATTGTATTTTAACTCGTATTTTTAGAGATACTTTCCCGTTTTACCTCGTATATCAATCAACAAAGGGAACTGATATGCAAGCATTTAAGTAATTAACTGATTAAATATTTCATCACAAATTAAAAATACCCTGAAAATACGAGCTAAAATGCCATAGGAATACATTTTTAATCATTTAATATCTAAGATTCTGTATACCGGCGTAGTTTTGGATGAATCTAACAAGTATTTCATTTTAATATACCATATTGGTTGCTGGTGCTCATTTTAAATACCGCTGAATTACCAGATGGGTATTTTTTATGGCCACCCTTCGCCACTTGGGTATTTAAAAAAACTCTGTTGCCAAATGAGTATTTTTAATGAACCAAAAGCGCATATTAGCCCAAAAATTCGCCGCCGGTGCCCAAAAGTTCAGTTATCCTATTTCTTTGATACTGAAATGCATTTTGGGGGATTAAAGTGACTTTCGGTGAATAAAAGTAATAAAGAAATGCTTTTTGGTATGAAAAAAATAGGATAAATGAATTTTTGATCACCGGTGACGAATTTTTAGACCTATATGCGCTTTTGGCCCATTAAAAATACTCATTTGGCACCGAAGTTTTTTTAAATACCCAAGTGCCGAAGGGTGGTCATAAAAAATACTCATCTGGTAATTCGGCGTTTTAAATACTTATATGTCACCGGAGATTTTTTATATACCAAATTGTCCACCTGTGGTCATTTGGGGTTATTTCGTGTCTTCTACAAGCTGTACATCTAAACAAGAGGTATAAATAGGGTACAAGAAATTCTACTTGATGAAACAGGGACTGACTGGCCTAAACTGCATGCTAATTAAGTAATTATACATCCAAAATTGTTCTGAAAACAAATATTATACCGAAACTATTGAGCACTTTGAATAATTAATTCAGCAGCAGCACCCATTGCGTTAATTCCACTAACCCCAAGCAAAGTCACAGCCAATTCTTCTTCATTCCACTGCCTCAAACCCTTGCTAAGGCTCTTCAAAACATGAACATCAACCTCAAGCAACCACGCTGGAGTGCACCGGACCATCAAACCCAAGAAGCCCGAAACATAGGCTCGCCAAGTGGCCCAATCGCATCCAAGGGAGACCTTTCCTTCAACAGCCATTGCCATGAATTCGAGATGGGAAGCGAGGACCTTGGGCCGAGATTTTGAGTTCGGGGATGTTGAGTCTATGCCCCAGGCAAATAACCCACAAAGCATGGCAAAGTAAGCCAGTGCATAGCCACTCAATGTTGCAACAACTCCTGATTCTCCCTCAATTTGGTCAGAAGATCTCTGGGTTGATATGAACCATGAGGGTAGAATCTCTTTTATCAGCATTTGTATCAGGTTTAACCCACCAGATACCGAGACAAACGAGGCCCCGACAGAAGCAGCAACCTTGATACGTGTCATTGCCGAAGTGAGAGAAACTTGTCCATATCTCATTCTAAATTTGGTTTTCTTTAATTTCTCTAAGGCTTCTTTTGATAAACCACCAGACGCGATATCTTTAACCGACGCCATCAGAAGAGAGAGAATTTCTTCTGTCACAAGTGTCATGTCCCGGGCTAAGTGGTAGATACGTAGGTAGAAGATACCAGGGGCAACAGGAGACATTCCACTGGCAAAATTGGAACCTAAGCCATGGCCAAGAAGAGCACCAACACCCCCACTTTTACACCCAGGGGAAGAGTTGAGCCCTAAAACGGAGGAAAAGCAGCTCCTCAGAAGCTGGACAACGGCATCATTGTTGAGATTGAATACGGTTCGCGAGGCGGAGAAGACAAGGAACTCACTCCAACGCTTGGCCTTTTGTGCCCAGAGGGATGATACAATGGGCATGCAGGGCCAAGGACAACCAGCAGCAAGTACAATCACCGATCTACCAACCAAGTTCAAGAATCGTTCGTGAGCTTTATCAAGTTTGTAAGTAATGGTGAGGCTCAACAGCGCAGCCAATGGTAGAGGAAGTGTAGGAACACTGTTGCCCACTGCAGCAGCACAAAAAGTCAAAACATACCAAAAGGTTTTAGTCAAATCTTAAGCAAACATGTTCCAACTTTCAAGAAGCCTTGCACCTAAAAGAAAGTTGGAACCTTTTGCTAGATATTTTCAGAACTTCCCAGAAATTCTCTAGAATTCACTTCAAGAAAATATGCAAGATATTACCAGAACTTCCCCTAAATTCCAAAAACATTTCTCAAAATTTATTATAAATCCACCAAAATTCTAAAATTTTCCTACTTGTGAAAATTCAAGAAAACCCCAAATGAATGGCAATTCTTGGAATTTATGGAATTTTTATGAGAACTTTGGGAAATGTTCGCAACTTTCCAGGATATTAGATTTTCTAACAATTTTGGTTGATTTTTGACAAATTTATGGGAATATACTTTTGATGAATTGTGATAAACTCAATCCCTTATATAGGGATAAGATATAGTGATTATACATATTCAATTCTCGATCATGACTTTTTCATCATTGGACTTTTACTTCCAATTTAAGGAGGGGAATTCAGATTATGACACGTTTTGGTCAAGTGGGAAAAGTTTTCAAAGTTGGGGTACCCTAATTGAGAGTATTCAAAACTTAGAACCCTTTTGTGTATTACTCCAACATACCTCAAGTACTCTTTTGAAATTTTCCAAAAAGAAACAGTAGTCTAGTACCCCCTCCGTTTCATTTAAATCTTTACGATTTCTATTTGGTACGTTTTATATAAATCTTTACATAGCCTAAAATGGAAATGTTTTTTGAGTTAAGTCACCTAAATACCCCTTTCCACTCACCCTCATTATTTCTCTCAATTTACTTGCCCTCCACTATACAAGCGCATTCTTGGAAATCATGGACCAAAACAAACTTCCTTATTTTGCATGCAAAAGTCAAGTGTAAAGATTTAAATGAAACGGGGAGAGTATAATTTATCAGTAGAAGATCTGAAAGTAAACTTTTGCAACCATTGCAACAACCATCTACAAAATAATGAAGACATGCATCCAGCGAAACTTCAGTCATATGAAGAGGCATATATGCCCTTTGGATGAAGAGGAAGAAGGAAAGAAAGTTTTATCTCCTACTTTTGTGCTTCAGAATAATCATAAAAAGCCATTTTCCGTCAGCACTTTTTGTGACATAACACTGAATACTATGAAGGAAAATCAAGAAAATAGTGGATTTGAGAGTTTGACCCAAGGATAGGCTAGAACTAGGAAAACAACATTAAAATTTGAAGTCTAAGCAAGTGGATAAAGCAAGTAGAAGGTATTAACAACATCAAACAGAAGATTAGTACTTTTGATTCCTTTGATCTTCTATTTTGCAGAGGAGGTAGATGGGGCCTTTTGTCATAGATTCCGTAAGCATAGTTGAGACTAAAGAACACTTATAGCCTACTCAAACTAGTGACTTAAGGTCCCACTCCTCTCTCTCTCTCTTCCAACCCCCTCCGTCTCTCTCGCTTTCTTGCTTCCTTTTATTTTCTAATTTGCAGAGGAAGGGGTCGTTTTTCAGACACTTTACGTTTAATTAAAAATGAAAAACCGAAGTAACCTGCTTAAGACTATAGAGTGAAGGTTTAGCGGTTTATATAAAACTATGTACAGAAAGAGGGCGTGGGGAAGTTACAAAAAGATACCTGTAGATAGACTTGGGACATCAATGCCAGTGGCAGCCAAAAGTTTCTGTATTTGTTGCTCAACCGTGGATAAATTAGCAGCCGGACTTGGCCAATCAGTTCCATTCATGGATGCTGGCTTCCAGACTCCTCTTGTTACTTCAGCTGCAAAGTAGCTAACTATGCTTGCCAAAGATGCTGGAAGAAAATCAGCAAGGTCCTTCAGCCCTGAAACCAAAAAAGAAAAAGTAACTGGCTTTGACAATAATCCAACTTATAATCCTGAAGCAGGTTGAAGGTTTTTAAGATCTTAGTTCTACAACCACACAGCACCAAACTAACAATCAAGCATGAAATAAACCCTAGAAGCTATGCTAAATCACAGCATATTTGAGAACAAAAAACACAAAAGCATGAGCTTCCCATGTTCAATTTGAAGACTCAATAATGTTTACCCGCAACACAGCAGCCATGTGATGATTTGAACGACTCACTTTCATGACAGCGGAGGCTATTGCACATATTTAGAATTTCTTAAGATTAAGAATTCCCCATGTCTCAATTTGACAAGCTTGAGTCATTCAAGGAATAACACTCTAGAAGAGATATCAAGGAACTTCTACTATGACCCATTACAGCAAAGCTAAGAATTACTATCCCAGAATATTTGCTTTTTTAGCTTAAATGTCTATTTTATAAAGCCATAACATTAGCCAGATTAATACTCTGGAGGATATCACACTAACCTGTTGCTAAATCACGCGGAGACAATTTATCATGGGCACAGGCTGCTAAAGCGGCATCTAGCACAAACGGAAGAGCTTCTAGAATATCCCAAGCTGGTAATTGCAGTCGTAGAACTACCTCTTCTGCAGCTGAACCAGATGAACTACTACTTCCTGAAGCTGTACCTCTATTCACTTTCTTGAAGAGCATAGTCAACAAAGCCTCGACAATCTGATGGACGGGGGTGCCTGGTGTAAGACCAGAAAGGGGGGAAGCAATGCACGCCTGATGCTGTCTGTACCAGCATTTCAATTTGGGAAAAGAATCCATAAATATGGGATCTGCTGAGGAAGGGCTTAACAGCTTAGAACATCTCTGGCTCCTACTATGATCTATTGCCGCGTTGCTTAACTGAGAGTTCCTCACCAAAAGGAGATACTCTGGACTTAGCTGGGAACCTACTGACGGCACATCACAAATGGCCTGTTCAACAGGTGTATGTTCAAAACTCCACAGCTTCAATAGTAGAGTAAATGCATTAGAAAATACAGCATGTGAATTTATTTCTTCTCCTGTTGAAAGTGTCCATGAAATCTTGGGTGAACAGGAGCCAAACACCTCACAGATGGGCATCAATGCGCCAGCAAGCTGCGGAATCTGAAAATACCACCAATAAAATCAGTACATGGCAAAGAAGATGATTTTTACACTAGTAGTTCTTGTTTGAAATTGAGTAGCCGAGGATATATATGCCTTGGAATGGATGGCAAAAGCTAAGAGCTCACTCTTTATTTTGCTATTTATTTGTAATATGTTTTACTAGTGAAAATTTCTGTAATATTGTACGTACAAGCTGCTAATAACCATGCTGATTATAAACCAATAGTCAAAAGATGCGAGTTGTGTTTACTTGGCCCAGTTGTGGAACAGGAAGAATAATGAAAAAGTACAACCGAAGACACATGTCAAGGAACCTGATACAGCACTCAATAATGCTATGCTCAGAAGTCTGATGTTTTGCAAAATTTTGCTGGATATTTGATGTACCAAGACCTTGAATTTGTTGTACTAGCTTCCTTCTTAATGTATTTCTGGAACGGTTGCATTTTAGAACCACGGATTTTAAGGTAATAGGTTCATACTGGTCATCCAGATATTTGGAGGACCAAGCAACAAGGCCCCAATGCCCCTCCACCCCGACTTTGCCAGCTAGTTGGACAAGTTCAGTTAAGGAACTAAACATAGGCACTTGGACTGCTATTGATGTAACAGCCCTTATGTCAAGGAATTAAGCTAAATGATATGTGACAGACTGCTGTTTAAAGTGATTCTAGAAATCACACTGCGATGTGCATTACAGGTAGTAATGTTACCTCATTGACCAGGGAAAATATCTGCTATTGACAGCGCTACACCTATAGACGTTTACAATTCGACAGGTAAAAAAATCCTAAATATGTATTTTGCATTTGAAAATGTACTGCATCCAATCCTATATAAGTGTCATTTTAGAATTATAGTTTTTTGTCCAAAATAAGACATGGCGCAGTAGAAAGGGCGTATCTATAAGGTTAGCACCGAGGGTCGCCACTAAAAGGTCCCGGCTTCGATTCCTGGTTGTTGCGTCGCACATCTCGCGACTTAGCTCCTCCATGTGAGCCTAGGGCAGGGTTGATGGGCGCGGCCAGAGAGAGCATAATTCCTTTTCTTACATTTTCAATGCAATTATTTGTTTACATTTCCTATCATACCCTCATTTCATACTTATGTAATAAATGCATTGCTTTTCCCAATACAAATAGTAAAAGGGAGTTGAGTTATTAAGTTATTTTATCATGTAATAATCACATTTCTTAATCTATATGCGAAACTCTAAAATTACACTTATTTAAGATCAGAGGGTGTGCAAAACATACCAAATTTGCTCGAAATAACAAGGTCTTCAAGTGTATTTTATCAGGACACTATTTTTTACAGATAGCTCTTAATGTAGGATCAAAGTTTAAGTTTAATGGTTCTTATTTATGTTCACATAATTCTTAGCTTGTAAAACCAGTGTCATATAGTACACAGTACAATTTGGTACAGGAAATGAATACGGGGACGCAATTTACTACCTAGGTTGTGCCTGCAGTTGGAAAGCACCAGCTAATCATGTTTTGGTACGTGGTACAAAATTCGAGAATGAAATTCACAGGGGGGTCAGCAATTTATGTGACATTGTAAAACAAAGGATATAATTGTGAAGCCCTTGGAGAGTGAGCCTAAGTTCTCCAGTAGAAAACTTGATTCCATAGCAGTCCCTAGCTCCAACACCTTACACTAACAAACGGCAGTGTAACTTTCATATCAGCTGTTCCTCCCACAACTTAATATGGTAGTCTTACATGCTCCCAGTATACCTTGGATCTTCATACTCGCCATTGAATCATATCTAAGAAATGTCCCAATACCATAAAACTCTGAAACTCTTGAGTAAGAACCTTAGTGATAACCTCTCCCAAATACTTTTTTGGCTTACCTACTACAAACTCCTCTCCTTCTACTTGTCCCCTTTTTGATAACAGCTAAAGTTTCTCTATCTTATATCACTTACGTAAAACCTTGCCTATTCCCAATCCCATGGTCCATGAATACTGTACACTCAAGGGTAACGCTCTTGTGCAATCATCTAATGATTGAACGACCCAATTAGGGGTAATTTTTCACAATTTAGGGATATTTATAGACTATTAGGCCTGATGTTTCAAAATTTAGTTGAAATGCATGCCTAATTCTCTATAAACTACCCCTAAATAGTTAAAATTACTGAAAGTTACCCCTAGATTTGGTCATCACAACTAAATTTCAAAATCATGCCTAATATTATATAAACTACCCCTAAATTGCTAAAAATTGTCCGTAATTGGCTAAAGGTTACCCCTAGATTGGGTCGTCGAACCATTAGACAGTTGCACATGAGAATTTGAGTACACTGAAAGGGGAAAGGGGAAAGGCGTTGCCAATCGAAGACTATTTACAAAGCCTTCTCACCAACTCATTTAGGTTTTTCTCAATGATTTTCACTCAAGGAGAACCTTTCTCCTTTTTTCTTTTTCCTTTTTGGCCGAATAAATGAAGAGAAATTTGAGACACAATAGATAAAAAAGATTCCATAAAGGACAACTCAAAGTCTGTCTCATGAAAAAAAAAAAAAAAAGAAAAAGAAAAAGAAAAAAAGAAAAAAAAGAAGAAGAAGAAGAAGAAGAAGAAGAAGAAGAAAGAAAGAAAGAAAGAAAGAAGGTGGAGTACTGCTTTAAAATGTAAGTAATTTTAGCTCTCCTCTTAACCCCATTAACACACACACACACACACACACACACACACAAAAAAAAAAAAAAAAAAAGAGGTGAAGTGATGAAGAATCAAGAACATACATTGTATTTGTATATATGTCAAACTAATGCAATATCAATGTCTTCATGTTGTGTTTGGAAATTGGATTTTAAATTCCAGATTTAACTCTTTACACTCAATGTGATAATTTTGAAGCAAAGGGAGGAAAACAATGAGAAAATAAATTTCGAATGGCAAGGTGGGAGAGTGTCATTTGAAAGTCTCCTCTTGGAAGGATCATGGATTTAGCTTAACTTAAGTTCATAATTATCTTAGTCATTGCTGTATAAAATCATCTCAAATCCAATTTCAAGGTCAAGTTCCAAACAAACACTTAAGAGGAACGTGATTTTTTTAGGCCACTTTAACAAACAAGAACCAGAAAACTCCATAACCATTCTTGAAGAAATAATATAAAGAGGCAACTTAACTACACCTACCAAGCCTAGTAGCGAGAATATCTGAACAATATCAATGGTTGCTAATCCGACAAGGAGAACATTGAGAAATGGTCCATGACTAATCAAATGACTGTCAGTTCCAGAATACTCTGCAGGCATTGGAGGTGACAATAATCTCAGAATGAACTCCAGTACGTGCTCCTGCAAAAGAAACATTATAAAAACCATATAATGAGCAGGATATAAGAACATAATTTACATGTGACTGCGAGTGCGAGAATTTGCAGTTACTATCAGTTGATACCTGTACATTCCAACCACGGACAAGAGATGCCCCACAGAGAACCGTAGCAGCACATATCTTCTCATCATCTGAACCACCAACTGCAATCTCATAGATTTTCTCTATCTCTGCTAAGCTTCCAGTAAACAAAACAGGGATTTTTGGTTCCATATCCGAAAAGAAAGAGGACATAAAAAATAGAAAACAAAAACGTCTAAAATATTGAATCTCTTTCCCTGATTTCCTATCCTACTTCCTTCATAGAAGAAGGTACATCATTGATAATAAGAATGCGAAAATTAGACAAGCAGGAGGGTCAGACATTCCCACGCAAAAGACAAAGAATGAAAAACAAGCCCATGATAAATGACAAAATTCCCAAACATAAATGCATTATAGTTAAAATCTATCGATTTCACCAAACATAAGTTAGATGGAATTCCTTGCATAATCACTGCCAAGAATCCAAATGAAGCTAGGAGAATACTTTTTCTAGCAGGCCAAATAGTTTGTAATTGCCCTTTAAACTTCTGGGGCTGAACTGCACTGGTGATTTCTATACTGATACTCATAGTTCCCTTTTTTAATATAGACAAGTTTCAAGTCACACCCCATAAAATAAGAATTTTACCATTCGCAACCCTTGGATTAGAAATTCAATGATCATGATTAACCACAAATACTATAGGCAGGTTAACTTTCTCACCAAGTTTTAAACCCAAAAGAAAAAAAGAAAAAAAAAAAAAAAGAGAGACAGAATTGAAACAAAATTTTCAAGTTAGTGAGAGCAGGCCCACTCCCTTATNTACACCAACCACTGGCCCCAGCAAGACAGGAGAGGAAAGCATCCGGGGGGAAAGGGGGTTTAACAGTAACAGCAATCAAGTTAATGATGTGTACCTTGAAGCAGGACAGGACAGGAGAGCATTTGTCATTGCAGATGTAAGGGGTGAACCTTTCATCAATGATGACCAACAGCTAACATGTCCAGCAATACCACGAGGAATCTGATTGATCCGTGCATTCACATAACCGGGCCACAAGTATGCAGAGATATCCAATAGATTTCTAGCAATGCAAGACTCAACAATCAGATGGCGCATATTTCCAGCTGCAGACAGCAATATAAGTTAAAAAAAAAAAAAAATACAAATACCAAAACACCGTCAAATACTTAAACTACATCATAGTAAACAAACTTAATAGATATACAAGCCAGAAAGGTTGTAAACAATAATCTGGCAATAATCTAACTGCTATTAATTTGTCTGTAGAAGAATTAACTATATACAGCCTATGAGCGGGTACAAGATAAGGGAAAAATTATCCTGGGAAGCAATGAGTAACCAGTTAAGGGAAAATTATCATTGAGAACCATGAGTAAGCACAAAAAAGAAAGCATAGTTGGCTTGCGCCTCCAAAGAAAATAATAGATAATCCTTATGGTCAATCGACAAGGTAAACATGTAGTGTCATGTACTCTATCACCAAAAACATGAATTGGTGTCAATGTCCATATATCTACCGAAACTACAAACGATTCCAGGAAAACTAGAAGACTGACAGGAAGTTATTCATTCACCCGTAATAGTATAAATCAAAGTTCTAGAATATATATATATATATATATATATATATATATATATATATATAAAGCCACCCTTCCAAGTTCGACCTAGTCTAAGTAGTACAACAAGTTAATTTTTATTCTTCTAGGGCATTTAATGTTCTCATCTTCATCAGAGAAATGTTCATACGGAAGCTCAAGATGTATATATGCAGATTGCAGTGTCAAAGTATTGTGCAAAATGCTGCCTTTCCAGTTAGGTAACACCCTTGTTTGGAACAGTACAATGCAACTTTCAAGAAATAACCTAGTCATCTAGAACTATTGTGGAAAAAAGTGGCATCTGTAGCATTGCTTTCTACGTTTTCTAACAGCTTCTTTAGAAGGATATATCCTGCCAATATCCAGATAGATGGTGACATCAACCTTGCTTTATATGCACTTGAATTATGTTGTTCCATTCTTCTTCCAGCAAGGATACCTTGAAATCTTTATGTACTGTCTTATTTCTCTTAGGGAAATTTCCCTTTCTATCTTACCTTCTAAAGGAAAGAAACAATGTGAAATTGCACCGTTCTTAGCAGTGAACTACCTAGAACCTTATATTGTGGGACTACTAAAATTGACAAGGGCAATATGAGCAAGAAATAGCTCTTAAATTAACATCAGGAAAATTTGCCGTTTACTACCTTTTATATACAACTTTATATTGTTAAATGCCTTTTATATTTATTTCTTTTTGTCAATAACTACCTTATATGAACTTTTTAGTTGTTGATCAATACCCAAGCCCATTTTCCGGCCAGAAAACAACCTGAACTGACCTTTTTGCCCCTCATTTAAGTGATTTTTTAATTTCAGAAAATGAAATATTTTACCCTCTATTTTAGTAAATGGGTAATGTTTATTTTCCATGTCCTAATTATTAACCCCTGCTATAACATTCTCTCTCATTCACCATCAAGCATCAGTCATCACACATGCCAAATCAAAAAGCTCTCTCTTCTTCTCCTCTCCAAAGCTTCAAATAGCTGCCGCCATTGTTGATTGTAGGCATCTCTGTCACTAATCGACCAAGTTAGATTGAAGATTGAGAAGGTAAGCTTCCAAAATCGAATTGGGGGGAAATTAAGGTTCTTACTTCCTCAATTTTTCTAGGTGAGAGAGGTAAAAGAAGAAGGAAGGTGAGGAATGCTTGGAAAGAAAATTTCAGTCATGAAAACATAGGGAAAATGGGGTAAAAGGTGGTTTCTTAAGGGGGTTTTTCATTTTCTTGAAATTACAAACTCACTTAAATGAGGGACAACTCCGTCATTTCACGTGGTTTTCTGGGTATTGATCGGCAACTGAAAAGTTTACATAAGGTAGTTATTGACAGGAAAAAAAAAAAAAAAATTAAGTGATTTAACAGCAAAAAGCTGTGTATAAAAGGTAGTAGATAGCAAAATTTTCTTAACATAGTTATACATTCTCCAACTCACCACTGACCACTTCTCGGTGCTCATTGATGATTGGATCCACCACTCAACACATAGCGGGGTTCACAAGTCCACTGCCCGAGCTTGTGATAGAAGCAATGCATGCCCTTATGACAAGCATCGCACGAGATGGAATATACATTCAACTTGAGATTCACATGTAAGCTATCAAACTCCACATAGACTGTATACTATTCTTGGGTGCTATCACTTAGCCTCTAACAGACTCTGGGGAAAGCCCATTTGCTGAGAAACCAGCAGCCACAAAAACACTTGCAGATGAACTGGGAGAGAGTATACTTGTTAACTCTGCAGCTAGACAACTAATTACATTATTGCATAAGGTTAGCTTTGAGACAAATAGACAATCCAAGGCCAAGCTATCCAAATTCTTATTTCTTTTTATAGCCCATTTTAACTTTTGAACCCAGCTTGGCAATTTTAACGGACAGAAATTACCAGTGTTTTCCTTTAGATACAAGAAAATCACATTAATTTTAAGTCATGTATCTATCTATATAAATATATTAAAACTCAATCCTCCAAACCCATAACCCTGGGCACAGCCTTGGTCCAAACCTAGTTACTCGGGAAAAATGCAATCCTTGCCAAGCTTTTACATTTAACACTAAGCTAATAAGTATTGAAATGAGTTCCCAGTAGTTGTTTGATATAAAAAAAAAGTAACTTTCCCCCAAAGCTCATACATTTCACTTCTTAACATGCATGAGAAATCATCTAGGATTTTCTTTGGGATGGAGGAGGTGTTGCTTTGGGGGAATATGACAATGGATTAAACTTAGATCTTGGGAATAGACAGGTTCTGCATTATTATCCCACGACAAGAACACATCAGATAACCATATATAGCCTTGTGGAACACACAAAAAGGATTACTGACCACAGTTTGTTGGCACATCATTGACATTGACAGAATCAAGATATCCAGTGCTCACATGGAGGCCCGAAAGATACAATACTGCTTTCATTGCAGCCTGATTAGCTATTGGAGCAACAGGTGGCGGCGGAGTTAACAATCCTTCATATTCACCTAACAATTGTAAACAGGAAACCAACTCAAGGCGACGACTTCCAGATACCCCTTTATCCTGATTTTGACTGAACTCAGACTCGTTATCCAGCAGGCTTTCTTCTTCTTTGATAACATTAACAAGGACAAGAGGTATGACAGATAGTAACATGCAGAAGCAAGAGTCAAGACGAGGAATAGGAGCCTCACAAGGATTCCTCTCCTGAAATAACAACATAAAATTTGTGAAACAAACAAATAAAATTTAATTAAATCTTGCAACTGTTAACAATCTTCATGTTCTCACATACTTAGTGTTCCTGTAGTCATGCATGTGTGAAAATCTCTGCAGACAGTTAAACGGCACATATAGTCTGTCTACTATGAACCAACAGTAAAGCTGCATGTAAAATCAAAGGAAAGAGGAGCGGGGAGGGGATGCAATCGCCTAGTTTCGGGAAAGAAAATCTAAGAACACTTTCTTTTCTCAGATCAAAAGCTAGTTTTTAAGTAATCACGCCCACTCTCGTGGAAGAACACGATGAGGAAGAAATAGAAGAAACAGAGAAGAGCAAGTAGCCCAAACTAAATTCCCCTTGCTGCACAAGAATTGCACTCGAAGAACTTGAGGTAAAGCTCATCATGTAGTACAGTAGTAGTAAATAATAAAGAACGTACCATATTGGAAATATTCCTTTGTACATTTTTGTATGGGCAAAACAGTGTTTCATCATGCATGCCTTATTGACATTTAAAAGCGCTAAAACAATGTCCAAAATATCATAATGAGTAAGGCTACTGATTCACTGTTGGAAATGCCAGAGTAGTTTACACACATCATAGTATGACAAATGACATCTCATCTCTCCTCTGACAGGGGATCCCCACACCTTGAGCCCTTGCTGGGATAGAAAGAATTCCATATGACACGTTGAAGTTTGATCTACGATAACAATAAATCATCTCTCAAGTAAATAAAGTTAGCCAAATAACTAGCATATGATCCCATTGGATGATCAGAAGGGAAAATAATCTAATTAAGGAGTTTATTTTTTGGATCTAAACATTAATGTCAAAACAATAACATTAAATGACAGTTATGGTAAAGGTGGCTGAAGAAAAGTACACACAGTCAATGAAAGGCGCTCATAACAAGCATTCAAGTTACGGTGGGAAAGAAGGCTTTGTGAGAGCAAAGAGGAAAAAGAATAAACATTTTATATTTCCCTTTACCCCACTTCCTTTTTGGACCAAAAAATCACAAGCTACAATGGGATTGCTTTAAGACCTCGGTTATTTTCAGGAAACATGTAATAGCTCAAAGTATAATTCAAAATAAATTATCCTTAAGTTCTATTAACACATCAAAATAATTATGACAATAATTGCACTGACAATATTTGAGCTAATAGATTGATATTGCCATGTAAGAAAGCCTCATAAGGGAACCCAACTCAGCCAACACCTTTGCGCTGTAGAAAGATTGACTTAAGCACAAAGTGAACCACTATTTGAGTATTTGTGCTAGCCTTGAAAGACCTACCCTTTGAACAAGACGCAAAGTTGCAATCCACAGACCTAAAAAGGTGTCATGCCATGTAGTACTGTTCAGTGCCTGGAGTGATTTCACTAGTTCTGCAGATCAAGCCAATACATGATTATGTGTATGAAATTAGATTACTTCATATTGCATTTTAAACATTGATTGAAGCATCATAAGCAAAATATACCAGTAAGCGTATCAATGGCGCACATTGGAGAAACTTTAATTTTCTCCATAGCATCTTCTAGAAATAGGTCTATAGGAAGCCAAAGAGCAGAAGAACTAGCACCATGACATTGATCAGAAGAACGTACAAAGGATCCAGGGGCCATCACAGCATGGAACTGTTGCTGCAGACTTGATTTGCTTTCCCAAGGTAGGAGTTTGCATTTCTCAGGTACCATCTGTACAAAGATTTCTGGAGTTATATGCTTTGAACTCCTTAATACTGAAGATTTTGTGGCAAGCAGCTGCAGCCGTTGGACAAGACCTTTCCAGTGTGAGGGCCTAGACAAAGCATGAGAGTGATTGTCAGAACTTGCAATGCAATGCACTTCTATAGTTCTGGTTCCACTCAGCCAGCAAATAAAAGGAAATAACAATCAGTTCATTTTGACTGGACACGGCTACATTAGAGCAGGCTTGTTCTGCCTCGTGATAAGATATTACATTTCACTCTATAAGCAATTCAATTCAATAGTATCTACTATCTATAGGATAGTAGTTTATATGACCTAAAACGTACGAAAAGTTAACAGAAAAAATTTGCTCTCATTTTCATGTCCACTTATGACAGTTTCAATTCTCTTTTTATATATAAAAAATATAGGGAAATTCTACATGGTGCCACTGTGGTTTGGAAAATTCTACATGGTGGAATTTTTTTTCTTCGATTCTACGTGGTGCCACTGTACTCCTGACAAAGTGTGTACTATGACCCAAAAGTCGTAAAACGTTAAGTTTTCCGTCCAATTTTTGCCTAGCTACCCTTTTATCCTTTTAACCTACCTAATTTCGTCTCCCCTTTATAAAACCACCAGCTTCCTCCCTCCTCT
>BSSO01003768.1:0-15785 GCA_030267885.1 Mesembryanthemum crystallinum
GCTAGTCAAGGGATACACTAGCGGGTTGTGTTAAGACAATTGATTAGTTTATGGATAATGGTTGTGGTCATGTTTAGTTGAGGCCTTTGTAATAAGATTAGTACTTTGGTTAATTATGGATTCCGCTTAATTCTCATTTGTAGATAAGATGGTTTGTTTAGTAATTGAGTTTGCTTGTCGTATTAGCCTTAACATTCGACCTTTGGGTTGGATGTGGCGGTCTACGCCTCGGACTTGTTAGTCTGCTTTCCTAAATTCGGGATTAGCGAGTCCGGGGTGTGACATATACATAGGTGTGCCTTGTATCTCTACATCCCATCCATCCTGTATCACTTTCTCAAAGCCTGGAGCCATACTCCACATTTTGTAATATTTGAATGGGGGTAAACCAAATTTCTTATCTTCCACAAACTGCACAACAACTGGCTTGTGATCAAACATCCCTTCAGGCAGAAAGGAGACATTTGCTAATGGAGCCTCAGTTATCCATTAAGGATTAACAAGGACTCTATCAAGCTTTGACATTACTCTCTTGTCATCCCCTGCTTGTTCCTCCATCTGTAAAAGGCTCCACTAGATTTAAGATCAATCAATTCACACTCTTGAATGCAGTCCCTAAAGTCTTTAACCTCATTTAAAGTCACAGGTGAACCCAATCTATCATTTAGTTCAAGAACACAATTAAAATCTCCACCAAGAATCTAAGGAATGGAAATGGATGAATGAAGATTACAAATGTCCCTCCACAACTCTTTTCTCTCCTCATAACTATTAAATGCATAGATGGCAGTTAAACAGAATGAGAAGTTTGTAGCAATATGAGTGATTGAGCAATGAATACATTGTGCAATAACATGAAGAATGTTCACTGTAAAGATATGAGGGAGCCAGAGGAGCCATACTCTACCTCCAGGGTGCTGAGTTATGTTGGTGGTGAATGACTAACCTTTACACAGGTTACTTGCAACTACTGGAACATTTGGTCTCTTGACCTTAGTTTCTAGGAGACATAACAAGGCTACTTTATTGTGGTGACCAAACCAAACAACTTCATTTTGTTTGTCCACCTTGTTAAGTCCCCTTACATTCCAAAAGGCTATGTTATCCATGGATATGAGGGAGAAAACCCCCATCACTGCCATGTATTGGCTGCACATTCACATCAGTCTCTCCATGTAACTCAGCTTCAGTTTCTTCAGCATTCTTTATTCCACTAGTCTCACGTGCCTCAATGACTTTGAAAGTGTTCTGGACTTCTAGCTCATCTTCTTCTTCAATATATAGGAACCATTTTACTTGCTTTATTTTTGGTAACCTCTTGGAAGCCATCTTTATCTTTCACTTGTTGTGGTTTTTCATTCACTACTGTCTTAGGTTTCCATGCCTTTTCACCTATGATTTTCCTGCACTCAGCCTCAGCATGGCCATAGTTCCTGCATACTAAACATAGCACAGGTTTCCACTCTAACTGAACAATCTTAGTAACAATATTCCCCCATTCATTCTCAAAGCATATATGCTCTGGTACCATTTTATCCACCTGAACCTCAATCAGAATTCGAGCATAGGATAGCCCCTCCTTCATCAGAGTAGCCCTGTCTATCCTCAGAGGTTTACCCAACAGTGCAGCCAATTTTATTAAAGTATCAGACCCCCAGTACTGTAAGTCTAGATTCATGATGCGAACCCAGATAGGTATTGTATTAACATTCTCTTTATTCAGATCAATGCCAGGTACCCAAGGTTTCACAATTAAGGGTTTCTTATCAAACATTCTTAGTCCTTCTTCAATGACTTTATTTCTATCATCCATTGAATCAAATCTCACCAAGAAAATTCCTCTATTCATGGCATGAACCTTATCAACACCCATTTCTTTCTAGATTCTCCTAAAATACCCATCCATCACAGAGAAAGGAGGGTTTGAACCCAATACATAACAAATCACAGCTTGTTTCCAGTACTCTACCTCATTTTTAACATCATCAAACGATAATTTCAGGTTTTTAGTTGTAGATGGTGGTGCATCTAAATCGCCAGACCCAGATACATCATTTACAACCCTATTCCAAGGTGTAGAAGATACCTTGTTTTGTTGTTCCAGCTCCTCCATTTCTGTTGCCCATGAATTCGAAGACTCATCAAGCTTACCCCCGCTCGTCGGTGAATCAAATGTCAGTGGTGGCCCCCTGGGAATGCTGTTCACCGATTTATTTTGTTTTGCATCAGTCGATTGCGGAACACCATCGTTGCGGCCTAAGTCAGTTGAGCTCGAGGTCGACGGTACTTTATTCTTCGTTGCAGTACTCTTGCTCTTATGTGGTTGAGGTTTGGGTTTAGCTTTCCTTCCCATGGAAGAGTCAGTGGATCACCATGATCGCCTTACTCAGAGAGAAAACTTTGCCCTCAGCTCTCTATTAATCCTTGTTAGTAGTGGTTAAAGGTTATCTAACTACTATACATACCTTAGCTTTTATGGGGAGATCATAGTAAACTTGAAGGCAAATTTGTCGGCTGTGCGCTCAACATTGGTCCTTGTTGGCGGGGGCAAAATTAGGGGGGGGGGGGGGATTGGCATGGGCCATGGTCCCCCCATGTCTTAAGCAGTATTATATAATAAAAAGTGTAAATTCTCTGATAAGATAATTTTTGCTCAGTTGGTAATTCCACAATGACTATTGGCCCCTGCTATTGTGGCATGGGTTCGATTCTTTCTGTGCTCTAGTGCTTTCCTTTCTTAGTTTACTAATTTTTTGTTTAGTTTCTATTTGTTCTTTTTTCTAATTTATTCATTTCTTGTTTACGTCTTTGTTTGTGTTCTTTTTACAATTAAGCTTAGATTTGTTACACTGTGTTTTCTTCTTCTTTATTTTATCAGTTTTTTGTTTACGTGTTTCGCACTTTTATTTTTTTTTCCATTTTTCTTGCCTTAACTTTGGTTTTATATGGCCCTAAAAAAAATAAAAAATCTTTGGAGTATAATATATCCCTATATGCATAATTAATGGTCAAATTTCACTAACTTCGAACTGAAGTTTTACCTATACTAATTATAGAAAATTCATCTACATGAGGGCCCAAAGGGCTATGGTCCATGTCAACCTAAATGAACAATATATTAGGTAAATAGGGGACTATGAGATATAAATTATTTATTATGTTCTCTTTATCTTTTGCTCGATATATTGCACATATATTGCACGTGGAATGCATGAAAATTGTTTGCTTAATTTATATTGTTCAAATTTCCTTCTGTTTGAATGTTAGACTCAGAAATACATAATATACAACTTACCTTGTTCTGTAGTGATGACAATATTTGTACGTGAGATGTTATGTAAAACCCTGTATCAATACCAAAAAGTCAACATAAAAGATAATAATATAAAATCTCAATTTGAAATAATGTATTTATAAAATGTTTTCATTACCCCTTGCTATTGCAGGGGATCTCTCATTTCATTTGAGAGTTGAGTTTTATCCCTAATAGTCTTAAAGTTTGCGTTCAAATCCCGAAAATATAATAATATAAGAAATTAGTTAAAAAGCGTTAAAGAAAAAGATTACTTCTTTGTATGGATAAGAAAACAAACTTCAATCTTACACAGCCTCCAATCTGATTTCCAATCTAGTTAGAATGGGGAAATGTTCCATACGGTTCCTCGCAATTGGTTGAATGTTGTGATATGCCAAAAAAATCTACCAGATCATGAAATTGTTGTTGCAACCAATCGGTATCACAAATTCATTGCATTGCTGCACAAACAAAGAAATTTTGAGTGAACAAAAATAATAAGTAATCATTCTAATAATATGATAAATAATGGTAAGGATGCTGCTTTAAACTAAATTCAATCTTAGTACCTGCCAACTTCAAACTTTTCACGAAGTTGGATGCCTTGAAAAATTGACCCATATCGGCCATGCTGCGGCAAGACCCAACTTAAGTCGGTTTAAAAACAACATCGGCTATCTGAGATATGATATCATGATCAAGTGAAATAATCATTATCACATTGCTTACCAAATGGACCCAATGATAAAAAGGGCTTGTATATTGGGCAACAAATGTAAAGAAGTGAGATTAAAAATAATTTTGCTCATACGCTGATTGTAGACGATTGGCACAAGATTAAACCATTTATACATTAATCTTCTTTATAAAAGTATTAGAACTGTGTTTAAAGAAATTTTAAAATAATTTGTCATCAATCGATTTGGAGTCTGATATCGTTCAAAGAGGAACAAATCCTTAAGTGAGAAATCTAAAGTACATATTCATTCGATTTAATACCTGTTGAACAATTCATCTACATTAAGGCCCATAGGGCCATGGTCCATGTCAACCTAAATGAACAATATATTAGGTAAATAGGGACTATGAGATAGAAATTATTTATTATGTTCTCTTTATCTTTCGCTCAATATATTGCACATGTATTGCACGTGCGATTCATAAAAATCATTTACTTGCTTTATATTGTTCAAATTTCCTTTCGGTATGTTAGACTTGGAAATATGTAATATGCAACTTACCTTGTTCTGTAGTGATGACAATATTTGTATGTGAGATGTTATGTAAAACCCTGTATCAAATACCAAAAAGTCAATACAAAAGATAATAATATAAAATCGCAATTTGAAATAATGTATTTACAAAATGTTTTCATTACCCCTTGCTGTTGCAGGGGATCTCTCATCTCATTTGATAATTGAGTTTTACCCCTAATAGTCTTAAGGTTTGCGTTCAAATCCCACAAACATAAGAAGATGGGAAATTAATTAAAAAGCGTTAAGAAAAAGATTACTTCTTTGTATGAATAAAGAAAACAAACTTCAATCTGACACAACCTCCAATCTGATTTCCAATCTAGTTAGAAGGGGGAAATGTTCCATATTGTTCCTCGCAGTTGATTGAATATTGTGGTACGCCAAAAAATTCTATCGGAACATGAAATTGTTGTTGCAACCAATCGGTATCACAAATTCATTGCATTGCTGTATAAACAAAGAAATTTTGAGTGAACAAAAATGATAAGTAATCATTCTAATAATATGATAAATAATGGTAAGGATACTGCTTTAAACTAAATTCAATCTTAGTACCTGCCAACTTCAAACTATTCACAAAGTTGGATTCCTTGAGAAATTGACCCATATCGGCCATGCTGCGGCAAGACCCAACTTAAGTTGGTTTAAAAACATCATCGGCTATCTGAGATATGATATCATGATCAAGTGAAATAATCGTTATCACATTGGTTACCAAATGGACCCAATGATTATTTTGGGCAACAAATGTAAAGAAGTGAGATTAAAAATACTTTTGCTCTTACGCTGATTGTAGAGGACTAGTACAAGATGAAACCATTTATACATTAATCTTCTTTATAAGAGTATTAGAACTGTATTTTTTTAAGAAATCTTAATTAATTTGTCATCAATCGATTAGGAGTCTGATATCGTTCAAAGAGAAACAAATCCTTAAGTGAGAAATGTAAAGCATATATCCATTCGATTTAATATATGTTGAACGTACTGGACAGAGTACTAAGCCCATCTGGCTGAGATGCAATGACATCAATTGCACTCCATGTTTGACTTATAATGTCATGGTATTGAGGATTCAACCCCGATGAAAAAAGAATAGATACATTGTTAGATAACGAGCAACTTTCTTATAAATCATTCTTTGAGGATTTGTTGTTGAAAATGAACCATGATTAGGTGTTGCATTGATCAAGCATATAAAAGTCCTGTTGATTTATAACAAAAAGCAAAGCTAGTAAGTAAATCAAATGGTCAAGAGGAAACATGTATTCCTGCGAATTGGATCCTTTTTGAGGTGGTAAGTAGTTATAAAATATATGACGAGGTTGGTATTAATTTGAAGGAACTCTCGAGTAAAGCCCTCAATATGGAAAATGATTTATAAAATTTGTGTTGATCAACATTTTGGTCGAAGATGAAGAATCTGCAAAGAAATTATTACTGTTATAGTGTTTTGGCGGTAACTTTGCGGCTAGGAAGGCTTATCATTTCTGGTGTGATAATCGTCATTCTTATTAGTGGAAGAGAGTAATATGGGAGAATAAGCTAACTATTCCAAGGCATGAATATTGTGAATCGAAAATTGTTGGTGTAGACACCCCATTCGGTGTCTCTTAAGTACTCGGCCCGCCCGATGACGACAACGATAGTCAGCTTGGAAATGATGAACACCAAAGGAAAGAACTCAACCTTGGCTCCTATCTCATAAATTTTCCTCTCATTTTGTAGCCCTTATTCTAATCGTTCCAGAACTTTAAACGGATCTTAAATCGAAGTCCCAAATCAAAAGTATGGCCATTTGAAGTTTTATAGCCCAAAACCGAGCCTGGAGCAGAAAATGGGTCAAATATCCACCCAAAAACCCGCAAAAAGAGCAAATGGATCCAGATCCATGTGTACATACTAGATTAGGAAAAATAAGTATGAGTTGACTTTCAGTTCTCGACCAATCGGAAGCCCACCGTGCCATTGACCTTGCCCGCCGCCTAGCGGCTAGGCCGAGTGCAGCCCTCTTGCGCCGATGTGAAATTTTTCCTAGATCAGCTGCTCGGTCTTGCTTAATTGCAAAGGTTTGCTCCACTATAAATAGGTCCTCTCCGCTTCATTCTCAAGGGTGGACATTTTTGGGGATATTTTTGAGGGGAGCAAGATCAAACAAGCCAAGTTAGTTAGAGAGAAGCTCCCACATAATCATAAAAAGCCAAAGCAAGGTTACCATGCCCAAGTAGAGAGAGAGAGAGTGCCCCTATTCTACCTCCATCAACATCCTCCTTCAACCTTACACCATCCAATTCATCTCCACCCTCATCCATCTTCAACCATATTCGTCCCAAACACATACCCAAACATCACAAATCACCCAAGCACCACAAATCATAACCGAGCACCACAAATCACATCCAAGAACCACGAATCATCCAAGTACCAAAAATCACACCGAAGTACCAATTTATATCCTCCGAGGGTCGCGATCTTGCCAAGACCATACTCAAGCAAAAGATGTTCTAATCCAAGGAGCTATCCTGAGGGCACACTAATTTGGTGACAATCTCTTTTAGTCCTTGTTCATTTCTTTTCTATTTTTACATAAAATGTTTATTATCCTGATTAACTCCAAGATAATACCCATCATGTGGTTTGTTGGCTTAATTAGTTTGTCTTGAGATTTAAATGAACCTAACACGAATTGAATCTCTTGCTCACTCGGCTAAACATCACTAGATAAATCGTGCTCATCTAATCTATCATTTTACAAAGCATGTAACTTGTAAAACGTCCTAAATGAAATCAATGAACCAAACACTTGCGGTTCACCCATTGATTTCGTTCATGGACATGAGCTCTAAATGGGTTCGGTTCACCCAATTGAATCCATTCATGAGTATCAAAGAGATCACGTTTACTTGTTGAGTGCATAAATCACCTACACAAAAACTAAAAGTCAGGCTAAAATGTTGAACATCATGTGAATGCAATGACAAAACTTTTGATCCATTTGAGTAGAGTCCACATCCCCGAACTCAAGTCTCTTTTGGGCAACATGAAGTTATGCCCTATAACGGGAATAGGGCGAATTTGGCTCGATCATGGTATCATTCTAGATATTCGTGTTTGATGCCTTCGCGGTTTCCATATTCCTAAAATATGGTGGCGACTTCGTTTCATTACAAAGCAAATCGAGCAAAACATGATAAAAGCGGTCATGACACCTCAAATAAAAAAAAAATACTCGCATACAGGAATGCGAGGACGCCCTCTCCCCCCGGGGGAGGGCACGGTTCTGGGTTCCACAGATTGACACTTCACTGGGGACTTGTGTAAGAGGATGTGACTTTGAAAACATGGATCAAAATATTTGTCATTATATTCACATGATTATCTCCCGTTGCATTGATACATTCATTTGCATGTGTCTCGTGTGATGTCCTCATGGTTATTACCAGAATTTCACCCCCGAGTTTGTATCATGCGCTTTTGGACAATAAGCATCCACTCGATGTTAGGGGCCGAAGCGCGTATATACATTCCCAACCCATAATACCATCCTTACCATCCATGATGGCAGGATAACGAGATCCCTTGCCGTCACGCACCACACATGAGTTGCTTAGGAGATCGACGCGTGGGAAACCCTTTTACCCACGAGCCAAAGCCAATCAAGTCGAACTAGAACCTATGCTTAGTCGTAACTAAAGTATCATGGTCCATACGCATGCTTGGTTTTACTTTTGCAAATTGAAATGCTTTTGTGCTTACGTGCTCTATGTGCTATATGCTAGTTCATTTAGGGGCGGTTCCTTAGCACATTAAGATTGAGTATAACATCTTCGCTTTCTTTTAGGAGGTCGAGTCCATAAATCACCCCTAGGACGCTAATAGTCTCACAAGGGAGATCATTTCTAAATGCAAACCCTTTTAATGGCAAGTAACGTATTTTAGTCAATCTAAAAATGACAAAAGCAAAAATAAAAATAAAAATGCAAGAACAAAAAAAAAAGAGTCTTACTTATCATGCAAGTCAAGAGTATTTTCACAAAACAAAAAAACAGAAAAACAGTCAAGTGAAGAGTCATTTCCATGCAAATCAAGAGTCTTTTCATTACAAATCGCAAGTCAAGAGTCTTATTTTTCCCGCAAAAAAAAAAAAAAAAAGGAGTACAAGATTAGCATTAATACGTTATTTGCCTACACAAATCTTCTTACAAGACCACTTTGTTGAGGTGCAATTTTAAACTCTCATCCCACCTTTCTCTAAGCAAAAAAAAAAAAACAAAAAGAAGAAAAACACAAAAACACAATAAAACTGCATCACATTACATCTTAGAAGCTCCATGCTAGGACATATAGGACTTTACGCGGTTGCATCTCACATATCATCTCACACATACAATTTTAGAGTCATTAGACATACCTAGGTCCTCCTAAAGTCTACATGTTGTATTCATCACCATCAAAAGTATCTTAGCTTATCACATCATATAGTTGCATAGGACATGTACATAAACACCCTCATTACATGCATTCTAGTGCATTAACATCACATAAGTGCATTCTAGCAAAAGTCATAAGTCATGAGCGTCCTCATCACATTCTTACATAGCATGCACTCACACTCCGAGGGACTCCAAGAGTTAGCACGGCATTTTTCTCATCAAAATCATTTCTTTGCCTTTGTGTCCTTCCTTTGTCAAGAGCTCACAAGGACAAGCGGTACCATGTCGACCAACGCAATGCTCGAACAAATCATCGAACAACTCCAAGACTTGTGCCTCCGCGTCAATGCATTAGAGACAAAAAGTGGCCAAGAGCGAGGCACTCCACCTCCCGAGAGTGAAGAGGTCAAAACCCTCAAGGCTAAGCTAGCCCACATTGAAAGGGTCATGAGTAAGACCCAAATTTTCGGTGACTTCCTATTCAACACCGAAGGAGCGACCCTCGACATCAAGGGTATACTCCAAAAAAGGTTCTCCATACAAGAGGTACCTATTTTCAAAGCCATCTACGACCCTCAAGACCACCTAAGGGCATTCACTATGGCTCTAAACCCAAGGGGCGTCGACAAGTCTCTCTATGTGCACATCTTTTCCCAAACTTTGGACACACCCGTTCGAAGTTGGTTCTTTAATCTGGATCCACACAAGATACAAAAATGGGAAGACCTCACCAAATTTTTCATCTCTCGCTACTATGACAACGTCGTCCCTCGGATGACTCTAAGAGAGCTTGAAATCACAAGACAAGACGACGATGAAACCTTCACCAACTTTGTCAAGCGATGGAGGACAAAGGTAGCCGAAATGATCAACCGTCCCTCCGAAAAAGAGTAAGTAAGACTACACATCAAAAACCTCCAATCGAGATACTACGAGCCTTTGAAGTACCACGCCATAAGTACCTACTCACAACTCAATGACATAGGCATGCTCATTGAAGACGACCACTTGACTCAAGAACACCCACCATCACATATGACTTCTTCACCCAAGAAGACGAGGGGCATGAATCTCACGATAGCTCGGATGATGAAAGTCCTCCGCCTTCCCCTCCGGTGAACTACATCGCAACAAGGCCTAAGAGAACATACTCACCTCTTAGCCTACCAGAAGGGCAAGTCTTGAAGAGCTCCTCGAAGAAGGCCTCATCATGGCAATTGGTCCCACATTGGACCCAGTCAAGAAAGGGAAGAATTGGAACCCCAATGCATATTGCGGCTACCACCAAGGGAACGGCCACTACACCAAAGAATGCATGCACCTAAGGCACAAGATCCAAGACTTGATCGATGATGGCATCATCTCTCCTGCATGAGCCCCGAGTTTAGAGTGTTTGAGTCTAGTCCATGTTAGAGAGTCCTCTTACTTTCGTTCTTTTGTCGAGTCTAAATCCTTTTCTATCATGCATTGTAATACTTTCATTTACATCAATGAAATGAGCCATTACTTTACGTCTCCGTGATTTTGATCCCAATGATAAATCTGAGTTGCTAAGCATGTTCACACATTACAAAGGACCTTAAAAGACTAATTGAGGACCAAAAAAAAAAAAAAAACAAAAAGCAAAGGACACACACCTTTGAGATCATACTGACGGCATGAGGCATTCATTTTGGCACCCAACATTATACCTCTTTCACGCACAATACAAAACACCATTTGTAACCCATTTGAGCCTAAACACATGGCCTTTCATTTCTTAAACCACATCAACCTTTAACCTTGGGACTAAATGGTGTGCGATAGTGTCACTTTCCATGAGAGGAGTTGGACATCCCAAAAGCAAAAAAGCAATAAGAGTGCAAAACCAAAAGAGGCAAAAAGCCCAAATCAAAACAAAACAAAAGAAGGAGTCCACCTCCTTGTAATAAGGAGTGACACCCAACACAGTGGAGGCTTTATCTCGGGAATTTCGAGCCTTAATATCCCTTTTTTTGGAAAATTCGCACCTTAGCCCAACATTACGACCACAAAGCCCTCCTAGAGGTATGATCAACAGGTGGGTCCACATTACAAAAAGAACAGCTCGCTAGGTCAAAACCCGAAAGGACGACCTAGGCAAAAGTTAGGCATTAAGCGCCGGCTAAGTCCGTTCACTCCAAATGGCTTAGGCAAAATTGGCAAGCCCACTGGACGATCACACAAAACAATGATCCAGGCAAGGTTTAGGGCACAAACAAACACAAGTCCATGAACTACGTCGGCCTGATTTCACATCAGATACGTAGGTAACCTCCATGAGGCTCGGCAATAATAATTACTCAATTACACAAGTCTTCTAAAGGTCCTACATGATCACCAACTAAAGGCAACTCAAAATTTTATGGGATTGACATCTCTGTGATTTACCCCTTCTTGTAGCCTAGGACTTGGTTACGAACTTGCAAAATCTTCATGGTCTCCCACAAAACACCTATTGTTTTCTTTTTCTAACACATAGCCAAATTCCCTTCATAACACCACACTTCTACCCCGGACTCTCTACCTCAGATCAATCTTAGTACTTGATTCCTGGGCTCCTATATCCATCATCCCTCGAGTCACTAAGCGTTCTTTGGCATCTACCAAGTGCATCCTCCGGGATTCCAATTCAAAACCGGGGGCTTTTATCCCTTTTATCATGATTTCTCAACCTTAACGGACCCCGAGTGCTATTGTGAAAGGTCACCTGACTCGAGACCATAACGAGCTTGTTCACTCCACTCCGAAGTGGGGGCTTTCACCTTTAAAAGATAGCATCCCTGGATCAATGATTCCGTCGAAGCCTCTTTCGCATTTGCGCATACGACGAGGTACTTCACAAATCCATTCCAAACCGGGGACTCCTCGCTCCTATCAACCATGAGTCAATGTCATCCTTCGACTCAAGGTCTTCCACACTCGAACACGCTACAAGAATTGGTCACTCCACTCCAAATTGGGGGCTTCTTTTTCGCCTCCATTGCACCATAACTCCTCACGATAATCTTGGCTTTTTAAGGGACACTTGGCATGAAATTTCTTCAAAAATCAAAAGTCGTCTATCACTTGGAGTCCGTCTCCCCAACATTGCATATCTTATATTACACCATGCTTTGAAGTCCGTCCTCCCCAACATTGCATTCTTACTTTGCATCCTTCATACATCAGCACCTCGTGGTCGAGTCGCATGGAGCTTGTGCATAGTCATCAGCATAACATTTTAAAACCCTTCATCACCTCAAAAGCCCATACACATCGCATGCATCACATCTTGCATAAGTCAATATCTCATTAAGCATCACACATCTTCACTTGGGTCCGTCCCATATTGCATAAACACTTTGTCGGGTACGCCCCATGTCACATGAGCACTTCACAGGTCCGCCCCATGTCATATGAGCATTTCACGGGTCCGCCCCACATCACACACACTTTGTCGGGTTCGTCCCATGTCACATGAGACTTCACGGGTCCACCCCATAACATATGAGCACTTCACGGGTCCGTCCTGTATTACATGAACACTTTGTCTGGTCCATCCCATGTTACGTGTACACCTTCACCATGTCCTTCACATATTGCACCGCGCATTCATAAGGTCCATCCTCACCATCTTATTATGTTATCTTCACCGGGTCCGTCCTTAATATCATGGCACATTCACAAGGCCCGTCCTTAATGTCATCTCATATTGCAAGATCCGTACTTGTCATACGTCATGTGTTTCGTTTTATCACTACATGCTCTGTACATTTTCTTTCGTACATCGCACACATTATCTACACTCCATGCATGATCCTCTTTGTGTGCCTCGAGATCTCTCCATCAAGCAAGGACAATCGAACAATAGAGCACTCTACTCTATCAAAACAAATACCTCCAAAACAAAGAGAATCCTACTCTTAAAGCATGAGCACAAGCGAACTCCCAGTTCAAAGCATCCCTATCAAGGGGGCTTACTTTTATAAATCTTTTCGCCTCCCTCGCGAAGTGTTAAACCCGACCTGGCTCGGTATTCATAAAACCGTTTTTCTAACAAAAACTTTTTAGTAGTTTGAAGGAGCGGTAGCACATCTGTTCTTTCACTCAACAAGTGACAATTCACTTAAACACCAACAGGGTTTCGACAACCTTTTTAGCAGTCTGGGAGAATGGTGGTCCATCCATTTCTTTCATTCAAAAAGTGAAACCCTTTTCAGCAGTTTGGGAGAGCGGTGCTCCATCCGTCTCTTCCATTCAACATATTGATTTCTCACTTAAAAGCCGATTTAACTTGATATTTGCAAAATCAAAATTCATTTACTCCCCAGTGAAGCGCCCAACGCGGCTCAACATTCACAAAAATTTAACCATTCCCCAGTGAAGCATCACTGACATAGTTTAAAGACACAACAAACCCGATTTAATTCGGTATTTCACTAAAACAGGTTTTCGACAAACCTTTCAGCATTTTGAGAGAACGAGATCCAATTCGTTCCCCTCATTCAACAGGCGGATCTTCACCTTAACACACACTAAACCCAATTTCACTCGATACTTACAAAACAGGTTTTCAACAAACCTTTTTAGCAGTCTAAGAGAGCAAAATCCAATTTGTTCCTCTCATTCAACAGGTGGACAATCACCTCAACACACATTAAACCCGATTTTACTCGGTATTCGCAAAATAGTGTTTCTGACAAACCTTTTCAACAGTTTGAGAGAACGAAATCCAATTTGTTCCTCTCATCCAACAGGTGAACCTTCACCTTAACACACATTAAACCCGATTTCACTCGTTACTTACAAAACAGGTTTTTCGACAAACCTTTTTCAGCTGTCTGGAAGAACGAAATCCAATTCATTTCTCTCATTCAACAGGTGGCTCTCCACCTTAACACACATGAACCTCCCCAAGAACAATCCAGATTTGCCACCCCAGGCGAGTCTCGGACTACTTTGACTTTCGCTCTTCCCAGAGCTCAGTCAAAGTCGGGGCTTCTGTAGACACCCCACTCGGTGTCTCTTAAGTCCTCGCCCCGCCGGATGACGACTACGACAATCGGCTTGGAAATGATGAACACCAAAGGCAAGAACTCAAACTTGGCTCCTATCTGATAATTTTTTCCTCTCCTCTTGTAGACGTTTCTCTAATCTTTCCAGAACATCAAACAGATCTTAAATCAGAGTCCTGAATCAAAAGTTATGGCCATTTGAAGTTTTATAACCCAAAACTGAGCCTGTAGCGGAAAGCAGGTCAAATATCCAACCAAAAACCCGCAAAAAGAGAAAATGAACCCGGATCCATGGGTACATACCATATCGGAAGCCCGTCGTACCATTGACCTCGCCCGCCGCCTGGCCGGCCTCACTCTCGCCTGGCCGGATGCAGCCCTCTTGCGCCGATGCAAACTTTTTCCTAGATCAACTGCACGGTCTTGCTTAATTGCGAAGGTTTTCTCCAGTATAAATAGGTCCTCTCCCCTCCATTCTCAAGGGTGGACATTTTTGGGGACATTTTTGAGGGGAGCAAGATCAAACAAGCCAAGTTAATTAGAGAGAATCTCCCACATAATCATAAAATAACCAAAGCAATGTTGCCATGCCCAAGTAGAGAGAGAGTGGGCCTATTCTACCTCCAACACCATCCTCCTTCAACCTTACACCATCCAATTCATCTCCACCCTCATCCATCTTCAACCATATTCCTCCCAAACACATACCCAAACATCACAAATCACACCCAAGCACCACAAATCACATTCAAGCACCACGAATCATCCAACCACCATAAATCACACCCAAGCACCCATTTACATCCTCCGAGAATCGAGATCTTGTCAAGGCCATACTCAAGCAAAAGGTGTTCTAATATAAGGAGTTATCTCGAGGGAACACTACTTTGGTGACAGTCTCTTTTAATCCTTTTTCATTTCTTTTCTATTTTTGCATAAAATGTTTATTATCATGATTAACTCCTAGATAATACTCATCATGTGGTTTGTTGGCTTAATTTGTTTTTCTTGAGATTTAAATGAACCTAACACAAATTGAATCTCTTGCTCATTTGGCTAAACGTCACTAGATAAATCGTGCTCATCTAATCTATCATTTTACAAAGCATGTAACTTGTAAAACGTCCTAAATGAAATCAATGCACCAAGCATTTGTGGTTCACCCATTCATTTCATTCATGGATATGAGCTCTTAATGGGTTCGGTTCACCTAATTGAATCCATTCATGAGTATCAAAGTGACACCTTTACTTGTTGAGTGCATAAATCACCTAGACATAAACTGGAAATGGGGCTAAAATGTTGAACATCATGTGAATGACAAAACTTTTGATCCATTTGAGTAGAGTTTACATCCCCGAACTCAAGTCTCTTTTGGGAAACATTAAGTCACGCCCTATAATGGGAATAGGGCAAATTTGGCTCGATCATGGTACCATTCTAGATATTCGTGTTCGATGCCTTCGGCATTTCCATATTCCTAAAATATGGTGGCGACTTCGTTTCATTACAAAGCAAATCAAGCAAAACATGATAAAAACAGCTTATGAGTATCCCCGAGGGAGGGGTAGGTGCCGAGTCCCACAGTTGGCCAACTATTGACAACTTCAGGAATTTACATGGGTTTGCAAGGCATGCTAGAGGGAAGCAAGTAACTTCACCATAGGATATTTTGAATTCACTGAGTGTTTCTATGTATGTAGTCATGACACTTAACTTTTTATATGAAGTTTTGAATAGTCATTATTGATAAAAATATAAATAAATGTAAAGATATCACCCCGGA